>BMAW01029963.1:31603-74623 GCA_019974015.1 Nephila pilipes | reverse complement strand
CCAATCAATTAACAAATTTTACTATACATATTACTATAATAATTCGACGATTGTTTGAGATACCAGAATAATTTTTGAGACCCCTAGTGTTGTATATATATATATATATATATATATATATATATATATGACAACGGTAGCCTATTGGCCAAAGCCAAGAACTCGCTGCCTGTGCTGTTTCTATAGAGAGGCTGATGCATGTTAAATTTGTCGAAGATTTAAGTTCTCCTAGTGGAAGCTATGAGAGAAAAATATTATCTCAGATGTCGCTCTCGTCACTTGACCAAGGTTCAAATTTACGAGATGCGTTGGAAAAAGCCCTCGTGCTGTTTGCAAGTGCGACGTTAATAAAGCAACCAGTCAATCAATCAGTCGAACCTCTTTCTGAAAAAACTGTCGCCAACACTTCAGTCAACACGTGAAAGGATCATAGCCTTTTATTTTAAAAGGAAATTCGATAAGACTTGAACTTCGAGCCTCGTGCTACGAGCTCGAAATATTTTCCGATGAAAAAGCACCTTTTTCATGGTTTCTTACAATTTCGTTACGGAATCTTACGACCGAAGTCGACGTCTTATCTCTTTCCCAACGACGTGGATGTTCTTGTCTTACAACGATTTGCTAAACGGTGCGTTTGAGGAGGCGAGGAGATATTTGTTTATCTTCGCGGAGGTTAACTACTTGAGGCGGAGAAATACGAGAGTAAACAGTAGATTGCTAAATGGAAATCAATTGAAGAAATATTTGTTTATATTTAAGGGTAACTACTTGGAATAAAGAAAAGTAAAGGTCAAGTTTAAACAAGTGGTTGATTATCTTGGAGCGTTGAATAAAACGATGAAAAGTGTAAATTGAGACGTAAACAGATAGTAAAAGATACTTCTATTTTTAGAGTGGAAGGGGAAGATTAATCAATAGAGCTTATTTTATTTTTGTTTGTAGAAGCATAGTAAAGGGTTAAATTGTTTATTTTGTGCATAAATTTGTTTAATCAATTAGCATAACTGGGCTGTTTGATGCTGTATTTGATGGTTCGATAAACTTGTCATTACTTTAAGAGTGGGTTATTTCTTTTTTTAAATTCTTACTATTAGCTCACACTCTCTATATATATCTTGTTCAAATTTTCAATCGTTATTAAAATAGTTTTTATTCATCCACTCAAGTTCAAATACATTTTTTAAACTTGTAGTGGATGACACTTGATGTTAATATAGTTTTTCCAAATATTAATTAAATTTAATTGGTGAAAATGCAGTTTAGCCCAACCACTTGGTGCGATTTCAAAAATTGCCAAACTTGGAGATTTTTTTGGCTGAACGCGAAGCGAACCAGGGTAATCAGCCACATTTGGCAAAATACCGCCAGATAATTCCTGTCGAAAAGGGTGGTTGGGCTAACTGCATTCCAACCATTGAATTTACCGGATGAATTAAGAAACAAGTCAATGCTTCTATTATGTCATTTGTCTTGCTATGGCAAAGTTGGTAGAGCGTCGGCATAGAATCTAGAATCTTCATGCCTTCGGGTCGAAGCATAATTTTTTTTTATTTGATTTTCAAATAATAAGTTTTAGTTTTATATGGGAGAAAAAAAAATCTCTTACGTAAGATATTTAGCAGGATATAAATTTAGGAATAAATACCGTCATTGGCGAAGCGTGTAGATCTCTGGAAAAAAATATTTTTTTACCACTTAATATTGTGATTCTGTCATATGTATATACATATTAACTGTAATCATTTAATAAAAAACAACTAAAATAAAAAAAATTTCTTTGTTGACCTAAGTAGGAATTGACTTTTTTTTAAATATATGACTTGTTAGGCTGTAAAATGTTTCTCTGTATATTATTTAAGTAAATCACCCAGAAAGTTCCGTCCGTTTGCGATGTGAAAGAAAATAACACATTTCCATGCATTTAATAACGTTTATTATGCAATATAATTTCTGTCGTTACACTTATAATCTCTCACCACAGTGATGGTAATTTGGAAATACCATTTTAGAAAAATGCCTTACCCTTAGAATCGAACATCTCAAGTAGTGCTTGGTAGATATCTGCTTCAGTTTTGAATTTTTTCCTCCAAAAAGTTTTTGCTGTGGGAGAAAAAGGTGATAATCGGAAGGGATGCTAGATCTGTATGGCGGATTCGACAGAACCATCTAAAACCATATATTCCCTTCCCGTTCTCAAGCCGTTCCCTTGCTTGTCATGCAATCTTTCTAAAAATCAGGACTTTCTTAAAACGCCGCAGGACGAGGGATAAATTCTTAAAAGCGGGACGTCTGATCCCCTTACCCTATACCCCTTCAAAGAGCGAAGCGTTAAAAATCAGAACGATTAAAACACTATCAAAAATCTAGTGTTGTGAGTCCATGCATATATAAAATCCGTTAAAAAAAAATAAGCACCCCCACCCTTCCCGGGGAAGATGGTTGCAAAACGCAGCCACTGTGCACCTACATTTTTTGAGTGTGGCGTTAAAAAAAGAAATACAACGAGCATTATTTTACGTTATTTATTTACCGCGAAATACAACGAGCATTACTTTGTATTCCGCATATTGCTTGAAAATAACAGCAAGTCAATCAGCTCTTTTACTAATTTTCAATCGATGCAAGAAAAGAACAATTTGATTTTAAGAATGCTTAGAAATCTTTCTTTAATATTCCTAAATTTCTTTAATATTCCTAATTTACAAAAATTAATATATTTTTGTACATTTTTACAAAATTTTCAATTCAATTTGCTTGAAAGTTTCGAAAACATGTAGCTTGCAAATTCCTGCATTGCAAGTCTGACACATCCACCTTGATCTGTGGCTTTTACAGCTGTACTGCAATATGCATTTCGTTTTGGATTGCATTTTATAGATTATAATATTATACTTTTTCATGTTCCGTAATTTAAGTCTTTTTTCTTTAGGTACATGCTGTTCTAATTTCTTCATGATTATAAAAGGATTAGATATTCCCATTCAAAAGGCAGAAACACAATATCTGCAGAAGTGATATTTCCTCTTCCCTATCATTGTCCGCTTTCGAGTCTGTATCTGAAATAAGTTCCTCAAAGAGTGCTAATGTTTCGGAAGTACTAAATACTGCGCGATGCATTTTAATTTTCGGCTTAAAAACTTATAGAACTGATTATAACATATTGATTTAAATATATAGTTTGTATGATTGATATAGATTATATAGAAAGATACCGATTAAAAATAAAAAGCATAATTTTTCAATGGCCGTACAAAATCTGGAGAAAAAAAAAGCCTCCTCTCTGGAAACAGAGAAGCTCAGAAATTAAAGTAGATTAAACTCTCCGTTATAATATCCAAAGCTGATTAAAATATGTTCCTGTATATATTATTTCTCTTTCAATACCGCGTCAAATCAACTGCATCTGGAACAGTCGCTCGCAAAGCCAATTTACTACCGCAAGTGTATTTATTAGTGAAAAACTAGGTCCTAACTAAGCTTGTGCATAGCGCGTCTCTCAACCACAAAATATTTCGTCAAAAATCAATACGTGTTCTGAAGATTATCATGAGCTGAAGAATATTTTATACCAGTTATTCGTCCGATACTCGAAGGGTTCGTTTTTGTTTCAAGCAACTAAAAATGTACATGCGATGACTCGATCAAGCAAAAATTTTTCACTTTCATGACGAACCCATCCAGAATATTTATAGACCAATCATATAAACATGAGTCATATAGACCGATTTTATATTATTAAATACATGAAATATATATTAATTTTTTCGCTTCGCAAGCGAAATATCTTCACTTTTCAACATACCTTGTAGAATTTGAAAAAAAAATATTCCCCAGGTGTTTTTCCGCTTATAAAGGGGTTCTCTAGCGTATTTCCCTTCAACTAACCTTCTGAGATTTTATATGACGTTATTTGATTTCTGAGGCTCTTCTTGTGAATGATACGTGACTTATGTAAATTAGAATAGAGATATTACAGTGAAGCGAATAAGATTGCTCAACTGGTACTTATAAGTTGCGAAGAGCTTAAAATTATAAGTCTTAGAGAAAAAAGAGAGATCCAGAGAGGGAGGTTGGGCTTGTTCTTACGCTGAGGAGAAAGAGAATTATAACACTCGAAGTTTAGAGTGAAATGATCATCTGCGAATGTGTATTTAAAAGAATCCGGCCTACAAGTTTTATTACTGAGTTGGATCCAGTTTGTTATTTGTAAGATAAGAAAATTTTGTAATATTAATCTGAAGGTGTGGACGCATAAGGGACTCTGCTCCGCATTCCTAGCGCTCTCATTATTTTGTGATTATTCTTAAATCAGAATAAGTTAATGATTTGATTGTCTGATTATATTTTGACTGATTATTTGGTGAACGATTTGTAAGCGAATTAATGTAGATAAAATACTAAATAGTGAGTCCGCTGCATCACAAACTTTTCACTTGCAAATTGAGGATAATTCACCTGATTTTAATTTTGCATATTTCTTTGAATTCTATGGAATAAAAAATAAAATTTTTACTAAACATTATAGTTGGGTAAGTACTGTATTTTTTTTTCTTTCAGAACAAGAGGAAATCAAAATTTTATAATTCTTAAGAACGCAGCTATAGTAACAAAACCGTTTGTGATTAACAAAAAGCAGTATTTTGTTCTTTAAATTTAACAATAAAAATGCATATGGCTTAAGAAATACTCAAGTTTAGTTTTAGTTTAGTTTTTATTAACGTCGCACTAGAAGCAACACGAGAGCTATTGGCGACGGGCCTCGTAATTTTGAACCTCGGCTACAAGAAATATTCAAATAACAATGTTTGACGAAGTATCGGTTTCTAATATTTTTATCTGAAGTATTTTTTTTTTAACTTAGTCAAACTATATTTTATGTTACTTTTTTCCCGTCTTTACATAGATTGAAGGTTAATGTATAAGAACTTCTTTATACATCCTATGTGTTAAAAAAAATACAAGACTTTGATTTAGAATAAAAGACACATCTTACGTTCGGAGACCTTTCAAAAACTGTTTTATATTGCTTTTTTACGAGGATATGGGTGAAAATTCCAGAAATTACCTTACAAAAAAGTCAGTTAAAATGATTGCAATTCTTCAAACAAATAATGCACTTGTTCCACAAAAAAATGTGTGTTGTGACTAAAGTTCCCCAAATTAAGACAAAAACTGGAGGGAGAAAAAGGAAAGACTAAAAAAAATTTATCTGATTCCGGTACAATTCACTTGTAAGTTTCGGTACAAGATTCTTTTATGTGTTAATGTTGGGAAGCTAGGGACAAATTATATAAGGTTCATAAAGCTTTCACTTTACTGTATTTTAATATGATATAATCGACGCATGACCAGTTTTGTCAGAAAAAAAAAAACGCTAGCTGATACATTTTTTAAGAAGGAAAGATTGCAGGGAAACGTTGACATCGAATAATCTAACTTGTACAGTTTTGAGCAAAGACAAGTAAACTTGTTTACACTGATTTGTGCTTGAATTGTTAAAAATATGTTTTTGTTTGAAAATGCAACAACAGCTCTTTTAAAGATATACATTAGACTGCAAGGACATCAATACGGAGGCAAAAATGTGTCATTCAACGTACTGATAGATATTCTGGCCAGTTCAGTGATTGCTAATTGATCTAAAATTATTAGCAAGGAAGAAAAACTTGAACTTTCATAAATTTCGATTTTAAGAATCCATATGTGCTTTAACGCCCTCGAAAGTAAAATTTTAAAAATTAGTTTGAAAACAAAAGTATAAATAGAGAAAAATAATAGCAGAAGATGTAGCATATACGCAAGTGAATTGTTAGTGCTGTAAGTAAAATTTGTAATTCCAATTTTTAAATTTTTAATTTAAAAAATGAGCGTGTTTTATGTTTGATGTATTCTTGTACTTATTAAGGCACCCTAAAATAACCAAAACATCGAAAAGATCTATTACCTTATTTTAATTGTGTGATTTTTGCTAAATAAGTAACATGTAAAATCTCATAGCTCTGCTTACATTTTGTAGTGAGCTATTTAAATTTTCTTTAACAGTGTGCTAAGTTATTTTATTGACTTTCAAAACTTAAAACTGCTTTTTCTTAGCTTTTTATTTTTCCAGACGATCATATGCTTAATATACTTAGGGATTTTTTGGTAATGAATATAAAGTTTTGAAAATTTCCTTGCTGTTTCTTATAATATATTTGATATAGTTGTCTTTTTACTGTTTTTGTAATATTTGATAGAGAAAAAAATGTAAAACCATAAATAGCATTAAGTACAACCAATCTAATACACATAATTTTTGAGAAATGCTTATAGGAACTGAGAAAAAATTGTCTAAAAATATTAAAATTTAGTGGTAGAAGTGGTAGAAATTTTGTATATAAAAATTGAAATGCTTTGAAAAAAATAATGTTTTAAATAATTATCTGTTTGAAAATGAAAATCTTTTTTTTTTGTTGAAAAAATGTATATTTTATATGTTTTAAAATAAGGCGAATAAAAACTTATCATAAATATCTACCATATATTTACGCAGATAAAATGATCTCCATATAAGATGATGTATAAATTTTATTCAAAGATTTATAGTTTTGGCATATAACTAGCCTCTAAGACAACCCCAAAACTATCAACGACCTATGGATTTAGTTAAGATCAGTGATCATCATTTGGAACAAATTTTATTTTATTGCATTTGGCAGCACTGTCTATAGAAGCACGTGCCAAATCATGACTCACATGAACAGGTTTCGTTATAAGTTAAACGTCATAAAATAAGCTAAAGAATCAAACAACTGTTCTACACCAAGGGCTTTCGTTTTAACAGAGAAGATGATAAGGGATTGGAGAAAGAATGAAAATGCTATTAAAATACCAGTATTTGGAAGAATTATATATATATAATAGATAGATAGATAGATAGATAGATAGATAGATAGAGAGAGAGAGAGAGAGAGAGAGAGAATGAATTACGTTGGATACAAGGACAATGGCAGAATTGTTTTGTTGTCATAAGAAATATGATTAGGGTTTAGGCATTGAAGTAAGACGGGCCAATCCTGAACAAGACAAAGAATTTAAAATAACAGTAGGTTGATACAATCGTTTAATGAACAGAAAAAATCTTGCAATATGACAGAAAACAAAAATTGCTCAGAAAGTACCACAATATCTTGAACATAAAGTCACGAATTTTCACAAGTTTCTTATTGATAAGGCAATAATAAAACTATTCATAATCTAATATTAGAAATAAAAACGAAACACTGATGAACTTTAGCATAACAAACAATTGAGCTGTGGAAACAAAAGGCTTAAAAACTTTTAAAGACAGAAATACTAGCCATAAAAAGATCATATTTGCAATATTATTAATAAGAATGAGGATAGGAACAAAAATAAAAATCATGGTCATTTCCAAGAGAAAAACTACTCTTAAAATAGAATTCTCGTCAGGCATTTTCATATATTTTTATGAAAAGGGGTGGATGGATGAGAATAACTTAAAATTGTTGAGGGAAAATGCGTGGCGGAGAGAGATGTGGAGTATTTGTTATTGGGGTGCATAACCCTCTCGGGCCTTAATCCCCAGAATTTGTAGTTGAATTGGTTGAAGCTGAACTTTGGTTTTCACACTTGCCTAGGAGTTAAAAATTAAAAACGATAAGTTGGAGAGATTTACTTGAGATTAACGAGCAATAGTAAAATTATTATAAAGATGCATTAACATTATGTAATTACTATCTGAAGGTTATAATTATTTAATGTAATGTTATCGTTTGGAAAATGAAGTTTAGTAAGAATTTTAGTAAAATTTAATAAGTTGGCGGCAGTTGTTATTTGATTATCCTGCTAGCTCGTCCAATCTGGTGTTTTTGAAGGATGTCGGAAGTTGGTCTCTCAGGATTGAGAGGGCGAATTCTAATTGGCTATTATGGAGGTTGGTTAACAGTAGATGGGCAGGCTCAGGGAGAATTTTGTTGTTTTGTGTGATGGAGTTTTGTGAGGTGTAAAATGAATAAAAATTTAATAGTTAATCAATTAAAATTCCTCTGGATCTGTGAAGTTGTCGGTTGTTTCTTAATGGGGTGTATTTTTCAATTACTTTGATGGTTCTATTTGTGGAAGTGTCAATTTTATGGAAGAATTGTTTGGACAGTTTTTTACTGCAGGTTTTGAGAGAGGGGTATTTAATAAATTGTCTAATATCATTATTGCTCATATACCAACTGGCTTTAACAATCATTCTGAGGGCTACAGTTTGAGATTTTTAAGGATATTTAAATTTGTGTTAGCACAGTGGACATGCATAGGTCAGGATTAGTCTTATTATCAAGGTATAGCGTGGCGGAGGTGACCAGGTGCTCTACGAAATCTATAGCTTGTTGGTGTGCGATATGTTTCGCACCCACATAACTGAGAACATTAAAAATCACTTAGCATGGAACAATACTAAGATTGCTTCTAAACCGTACGGTTAAACTTCGATACTACAACCTGTTGAAGTCTTTCTGAATAAACTTTTCAATGATAGCGAGCGTTAACAATGGAATAACCGGACTACGAGAGCCGAAAATTCATATACGAAATGAGGAACTATGCGAGGTGCACCACTTGTTGTCCTATGTGATTTCATGATCAAATCTCGAGGAAAAGTAAAATTGGAAACAGTAATCAAATCTTTCAAAATGTGTGGGATTTTTAATGCTATGGATGGCATTGAGGACGATTTGCAACGGGATACTGATGACAAAGCTGAAATCGACTCGTTAGATACAAACTGGGACCCATACGATGAGTTTCTCAACAACGAAAGTGAGGATGTACAAGAGGAAGAGCTTTGGATGATGAATGTGAGAATTTTGCAGGATTTTAACAACGTCGATGAGTGGCTTGTTTCATTTTATAACTGTTTTAATTTATATAAGTTTCAATCTAATTTTTTTGTATCAATCCAACATAACAACCCTTGATTTTGAGGACTTTTTAATGATTCAACTATCTTCATATCAAAGAAAATATACGGTAATTAAAAACGGTTGCTCGCAATTTACTGCGATTTCGTAAATATAACTGATAAATATGAACTTCTCTAGAATCATTAATACTGAATTATGCAATTCAAATGCAAAAAGTTCACAATGTTAATGAAGAGAAAACCCTGACTAGCCCGACACCACGAATTGAATATTATTAATGATTATTTAAAATTTCTACATTTATAAAAACAATAATTTAAACAACATGATTGCTTATAAACTGAAGACATCTTTTGACAAACTTATGATTACAGAAAATGAAACCATAAACGTATTAAATGCACTTTAATTTATAAGTAAACATAGTACTTAAACAGTCTTCTAACTCAATGTTTATGTATAGAGTAGAAATAAAAACAATTATCTATGATATCCACTTATCTTCCTAATTAGGATGAAATTTATAAGATAAAAAAAATTCAATAATAATTTTTTTTAAAAAATCTGTTAGGATCATGCTTTAGGAGTTTATTGCCTCCACATTAAGGTTCAAGAACTCTCTCAATGAAGGGTCATTGACTTGAGAAGTTTAGATAAGAACTAAGAGTTTTTAAACAATGCTCTGCTTGTTCGCTTCAATTTTCAACATTTACTCTATAATCCCTTCACGGAAGTTAAAGTAAACAAATAGAATAAGCAAAAACAAAAATATTGTGGAAGATATCTGTGCTGCAAAGAGGAATGTACACTGGTTCTCATACACGCAAACAATTACAGGATTATTCAAATTGAATCATTCGATTCCACAATTTCATATTTTCAAAAGGAAAGATGAGTAATATGTGAATACAAAGGAAAATTGTGGAAGTTTTGTATTTTGAAATGTAGGTGACCCTCGTGTGTTTTTCGTGGAATTATTTCACGAAAGCTGTTTTAAAAGCTTTCACGGAGTTTCCTCGCAGTTGGATCGGTCGCAGTGGATCAAATTACTTGATGTAACACAGCTGGTCACCTAGTTCATCTGATATGGTTCAATGCGATTTCTTCCTTTGGGGTTTTGAAACAGATAAAGTGCATGCATCACCATTACCCACAAATTTATTTGAACTTAAATAAAGGATTTCTGCTGGTGTACAATCAATTAAAAATGACTCCTTACAATGTGTTAGGCAGGAATTTACAAATTGAATTGACATTTTGCGTGTAACTAAAGGAATTTATATCGAATATTTGGCAAAAAGAATTTCTATGTATATTTTCGATTGTATTCATGTATTACTTGTCTTCTGTGTCGTTCATTTACTGAAATATGGAATTTTGAAATCAGAGAAATAATTTTAAGTAACCTTGTATTTTGAGTACTTTAAAGATCCTATTCGGGCTGTCAGTTAATATTAACAGTACATACATTCCCCTAACCTTCTAACCGAATTCTTTGCCGGATAACGATTGACCGGTTAATCCGAATTATGTGAAAAAACAATACAAAACCGATAACTATGTAGAAATGACTATATTATTCAGTTAGACAGACTATATATTTAACGAAAAGGAGTCTAGTGACAGGTGTTATATTATTCATTCCGTCGGATAAGTGGCCGGTTGAAAGGTTGCACTATAGTGGCATCTTAAAGTTTTTAATAATTTAAATCTAATTTATTTTTGGTAAAGTATTTTATCTTGTTTGAGTTGTGTAAAACACTTCTTATTGTAACTAATTAACAAATTTTCTTTGAACTACTTTTACTTCTCCTTCAGACTTTTAAATTTTTTTTTTCACTTTTTTTATTCTACTTCCTTACTAGTAACTTAATCTCATTTCACTTTTACTTTTCATTAGCTACTTGAATATTTTACTTAAGAACAGTCGAACATTGTTCTTTCGAAGCTTTATTGCATTACGTCAGTAAGCAGTGCAGTTTGTTTTTAGCGCGTGCGTTACCTTCGATGAGTTACAGAGATATATTTCTTTCTGGAGAAAGTTTTCTCCCTCCGGGGGGGGGGGTTAGTAAGCATTTTTTACGTTATCTCCTTACGAAGTGCCACCCTCTACAGGCGAGCAGTAATAGGATTGAGCAAAATAATTTAAATTTGATTTGAATTAGATAAGATAATTTAAATCTAATTTGCATTTGTTAAAGTGTTTGGATCTAATTTTATTTAAATTATTAATTTAAATCAACTTAGAATTATTTAAAGGAGTTTTTAAATCTCATTTTAACGATGTCATCGAAAGGTAAAAGGTAAAATAATTGAATGAGATAATTAAATATAATTTGATCCTAATTCTGTGATTAAATTTGCTTAACATATTTGATTTCAATTAACTGGATTGGTAATTGTCGGATAAGAAAATACAACTATTCATCGTTCTTCATTTTTCCAGTTAATTTGATAAAAAGTATAATGTTGTTAGTATCAATTCTTTGAATATGTCGAAGATTTACATTTGATTTCTAAACAAATCTATCCTAATTCTGTGCTATGAAGTTATTCAACAAATAACTTGTTTGGTATCTGAAATGTTTGAATGCGGAAGGTCAAACAGTACGTTCTATAAATGTAATCTATTTGTTCTTTCTTTTTTTTTTTATTTTTGAAAATCACTTTTCCGCTACTTTATTTTTATCTCTAATTTTCCTTTATTACTCTTTTATAGTTTTCGTAGACTTTTTTATTGATGTATTTACTACCCAGACATAAGTTTTTTTTCTCTCCTTGGAATGTAAATGTGTCGTATCTGAACGAGCGTCACTAGTTTCATTTCATTTTAATGTAATCCATGTCATTTTGCAGAAAGAAGCCATTTATATTCTGGGAAAAAAAAATACTTTTAACGATATTTCCTGATTTTGCACGATCATTGCAACAAGTGTGAAGGGAAAAAACCGAAATAACTTCATTCTTGTTGTTGTACAAAATATATAATTATAATATATAATATACCATATTTTTTTACCATTAAAACTTATCTGTTATTTGAATTAAGAAAAAGAGGTTGATGTTGCAGTTGCTTGGAATTCAAGTTACAAAAAAAAAAAAAAAAAAAAAAAAAAAATAATGGAATAAAATTTAAACGGGCAATTTTAAGGATGAAAAATAAAAAAAAAAAAATTAATAATGTTTCAAATAAAAAAGGGAAATAAGTTTTTTACTTGTTTCGCACAAAAAAAAAGATGTTTTTCATAGTGAAACTGAATTACAGTTGGACTGTGTCTATACGTTTTGTAACGACGTAAAAAGTCTTTTAATGTAGGTAATAAGTGGAGCAATGACATCAAAGAAAAGTTTATTTTAGATGCTTACAAAAAATAGCGGATTACTTTGTAATAAGACCTGGCCTTTCGTACGCGGAAATTACGTAATTTGTTACCAAATCATTTTACCATTATTATTATTCTATTTCCTTAAATCATTATTAATCCTTTCTACGTCTTTTATACGACTGGATTATATCAATTCACCAAACTTCTGAAGTTCAATTAATTTGTATTTTGTTCGATTTTATTGAGAAGAAGCTGGGAAATTAAACATAAAATCAGAAATTGCCCCTCAGATGTTAGTTGAATACAAATACACACTATAACAAAAAAAAAAAAAAAAAGGTAAACCAAGAGGGAGTTGTCCGATTGTAAAGAAATTTCGTATGCAAAGACATTTGGACCGAACATGCAAATGATTAAAATTTGATGTCCAATGAATGAATAACGGCAGCTACAGTGCCGCACTCAAAACCAACTGCGCACTCAACAGGAGTATATAAGAAGCGATTCAAAATCTGATGGTCAAATTTTCTGTTGGATTGTAATTTAGGATACCCTTAAACGACTGAAAAAAATACCTCGCCTCAGGATTCGAGCTCATTACGAGCAACTGTCACAGTTAGAAAGAGGTTGTGTCATTGGATTGAAAGAGGTAGGTTGGGCAAATCGGATACTCGCTCGTCCTATGGGTCAAAGTGATGCATAGAAGAAGATTCTGGTAAGAAACGGTGGACAATGGCAGATTTCAGCGTCATGAGGGTAGCGGTCGACCTAGGGCCACAGCAGATCGGGAGGACAGAGTGATTGTCAGATTAGCTGTCACAGCACCCGATTCATCGTTATTAACCATCAGACGTGCGACCTGCACACGAGTGTCCACCATGACTATTCACAGACGGCTGATAGAGCGAAATCTACGCTCGTACCGACCGCTACGCCTCCTGCCACTCATACCTGCACACTATCGAGCCAGATTACAGTGGTGATTGGCTACATCTGGTTGGAATGATGCTGACTAGAGATGTACAGTGTTTAGCGACGAACCCCGCTTCCAACTGTGTCCTGAAGATCTTCGAAGACGTGTCTGGAGACGTCCAGGACAACATGCCGATCCTGCTTCACTATTGCACGCCACAGGCCCTTAACCAAGAATTAGGGTCTGGGAAGCCATTTCCTTTGATAGCTGGACTCCTTTGGTCGTCATTAGAGGCACACTTACAGCACAGTGGTACGTCAACGACTTTCTGAGACCTGCTTTGCTACCGTTCCTTTTGCAGTACCCTGGCCTTATTTTTCAGCCAGATAATGCCAGACCACATACGGCACGTGTTGCTATGAACTGACTTACAGCTTGTCAAACACTTGCTTAGCCAGCCAGATCTCTCTCCAATCGAGCGTGTCTGGGATATGATGCGAAGGCGACTGCATCTACCAGAGAATGTTGATGACCGACAATTGGAGCAAATTTGACAAGAGATACCGCAGAAGACCATCAGGGAGCTTTATCACTCTGTGCCACATCGTGTGGCAGCTTGCATCCAGGCTAGAGGTGGGTCAACACCTTATTGAGCTGGTTACTTTGTAGCTATGTATCTCTGAAATAAATCATTAAATTTTTCTAAAATTTTAATCATTTTCTATTCTGTACATAATTTTCCTATCTGCCAATTTTTGTCTCCATCGGACAACTCCTTGGTGGTTTTTTTTCTTATACAGTATAATTCGCGAACAGCCCATGATCAAATGAGAAAAAAAATGTTTGCCAAACTTATGGTTTTAACTTCTTATATCTAAAAGATAAAATGTAACTGTAACTAACGCAAGTATGTTACAAAACACTTTCAATGCTCCTGCAAAAATTCGGAAGCAATTCTTCCAACGCAGAGGGCATTGTCTCATTATTATGTGTTTAATATGTGATTTTACTTGTTAAGTTAAAAATAATTCTAATTCAACTTTTTTATCTAGTACATATAATCCTTATTCCCGCCATACGAAAATGGTGGTATGGTAGCCTAGTGGTCATGGTCGCGGATTCGCAGTGGTCCTTGTATTCGTCGAGTCGGGAGTTAAATCGCTGATGCCACTAAAGACCCGCCGCGTAGCGGGGCCGATGCACTTTAAATCTGGTCGAGGTCCCAAGTCCTTCTGTGGCGTGATGTGAAAATTTGGAGAGAGAGGTGCCAGCTCAGATCTTGACCGAGTCTCAAAATTGCGGGGTTATCCGGTAATAGCCTTAGTTTTGCTTCTTAAGGCTCCCGTCTACCCGCCATTTTGATTTCGTCAGCTTAATGTTAATCCTATGGAATTTCGACTTGAATTCTCCTATCTTTACTATTTGATCTATTTGAATGCAATAAAGTGCATCTGAAAGAGCAAAAAATAATGAATGCTTCTGTGGAATTACTTTTTTCCTAAGATTTTTAAAAATATTTCTATTCTTATTTTAATTATTCGTTTTTCAGTTTTCGGTCTTTAAAGAATATTTTCAAATATTTTTAAAAATCGGAAGAAAAATGTAATTCCCCAGAAGCCTTCATTATTTTTTGCTCTTTCGAGAGCTTTTTATTGCATTCAAATAGATCAAATAGTAAAGATGGGAGAATTCAAGTCGAAATTCCATAGGATTAACATTAAGCTGATGAAATCAAAATGGTGGGTAGACGGGAGCCTTAATGCGATATTAATAAACAATCAATCTCCCATAAATTATACTTCTTACACAGTAAAGGTAATTTATGTATGTCATGGTTTTTTATATGGCTAGGTTCTCGTATCAGTATACTTTAAGTGATCGAGATATTTTTGAAAGTCTTATTCATAAAAAATGAATCGTCTATGATAACACAATGGACCTTGGTAAAATGTTCCAACCTTCATTTTCTTGATTTGTTATAGGTTTGTACACATAAAAATATGTTCTTAATTTAAGAAGAAAATAAAAGCCATAAAGTTAAGTTGGGCTAGTACGTTTTTGAATGGGTTTTTGTCTCTTAAATCTACTCTGTGTAGAAAACAACTACTAAACAATTTTAGTGATATTGAAGAAATGGGTCAATATGAAAGTTAATAAACATGTTTTTAGATCAAATTTCTTATATAATAATCAAAGATGTAACCTTTCACTTGATAGAATAGAGATTAAATTATTTTGGCTTAATCTTGGTCCAATCTTATGTGATATCCTAGTTTTCTATGTGAATAAACATGTTTTTTGGAACAAATTATTTATACAATAATCGATGATATGGCTCTTCAAAAATATAACAGAACAAGATTCTAGTCACTGATCTGTTTATTGAATTGTGTGATGTTTCTATTTCTGTCTTATACCAGCAATTGTTCTGAATCGTAAAATATTTAGTATCAGTTTAAAGATCACAGAAGGCGAATTGCTTTAATTATATACAAATATTTGGAAAGAAATACTTATAGGAAATTGTTTTTACCATTGTAAAATTTCATTTTGGTTCAATTGATTTTGATAAAAAGTATATTTTACTTTTTATTTATTTCGAGACCGTTTTTTTGAATAAAAAATACCATTGTATTTTAATGTTATTCTTTACGTGCAAATATTTATCATAATTTTTAGATGTGCGCAATTTATCGTGCTGAAAGATATATCTGCGATCCATTAGTAATTAATGCGTTTGTCTACTCCTAGTAAATATGAGTGTTACATAAAATATTTTAACACTAGCACTTCCATCTACAAAGCGTTATAAGTACATGAAATAATATTAATCCTAATGAATTTCTATTTTCTCCTCAAATCTAGATATTTGTAATCATTTGGATACAATAAAAATGTTCTAAAAAAAATGTTCACGCAAGGTGTGGCTATTGAATAACGAGACTAGCGCTTCTGCAGAAGAAGTACACATGCGCCAAACACCAGCGACTGACAACTTTTCAGCGTGAAGCTTTCTCTTTCGAACGCAGTGTCTCTCGTTTTTGTAATCTAATCCGTATACCCGTAGTCTTCGTTCGCATTGGAGTTATTTTTTTGTTTTGATGGAAAAATGATAGGTGATCAATGAATTGTTGTGAAATTTCTTATAAACTTGGAAAAACCGCCACTGAAACTTATAAATTATTGAAAGAAGTGTATGGTAATGAATGTTTATTACGGGCACGTATTTTTGAGAGGTTTAAGCGTTTTCAAGATGGCTGAGAAGACGTTGAAGAGGATTGACTCCAGGGTCACCCTTCTGCGTCAAAAAAGGAAAACATTATTGAAAAAATCGGTAATCTGGTTCGATCAGACCGTCGGTTAAGTATTCGTGTGATTGATGAGATTGTAAGAATTGACAAATAATCCGTAAGGCAAATTTTTCTACCGAGACAATGCGCCGGCTCTTTCTATATCGTCTATCAAGAGGTTTCTAGCCAAGTACAGCATCCCAGTGTTAGACCATCCACTTCATTCTCCAGACCTAGATCCATGTGACTTCTATCTGTTTTCTAAGCGGAAATCTGCATCAAAAGGAACAAGATTTGAGTCCGTGGAGACTGTGAAAGAGAAAACGACATGTGTCCTGAAGGAGCTGACAGAGGAATTTTTCCAGCACTGTTTCGAACAAAGGAAGATTCGCATGGAGCTTTGCAGGGATAGAGGAGGGGTTTATATTGAAAGTGATAATAAAAAAAATATGCATGACATCGAAATAAAATGTTACATTGCGTCAGTCTCTTTATTTAATAGCCACATCTCGTATATGTTTTGGTTATGTGCGTCAGAAAATTTTTTTAGATCTTTAAAAAATACATAGATAAATAAAAACTTAATTTTTTAATTTTTTTATCCATCTTTTACATACAATTTTTTCCCCCGCATGTCTTTTACGAACACGAGACGGCAGCAGCCTATTACGAATAATTGTTATCTTAACGCTTTTTTTTTTTTTTGATATAATTTTTCCAAATATTTGAATTCTGCAGCATCTGTTGTTGAGTGTAGAAGTAGTATTTGTTATGTACAAGCCTTTAGAGATATAAACTGATATTGAGTGTTTCTTTAATGAATTTCCAATGCAAAAGGATACAGTTGATAACATACAAAAATATTTAAAGCAATATTGGTGAAAGCAGATATTAGAACTAGATAATATGTTAACAGAAATATTGTATAATCAAAAAATTATATTACATACCGCGGCTATCATATTAATTATTGTATAAATAGGTATCACTTACAATTAGAAATGAAAATTCGCAATTTTAATTGTATTATTCTCTCTCATAACATATTAAAACTACTTAATTTTTTACGAAAATACTTTACTTTCTACTACTTAATTTTATGAGAGACAATTATCTTTCTGAGAACATGTATATTGTATCAATAGCCTTTTGTTTTCTCTCTCACCGGTAAATCTTACCAATCAAAATAATACAGACTCAATTATCCATTTTTACCGTTGATAAGAATGCTGCAATTGTCAATATAGAGAGAGGCGTGCATTTGGACCCCTTGTTACAAAATTTACTGCAACTTTTTTCCAATTAATTTAGGAAAATAAAATTTTAGGTCCACGGATAGCTTGATTATCTGGCTACAAAATGCATTATATATGCGATTTTCTAAACTGTAAAACAAAAGAAATGTATTATATTTTTTTCCCCAAAAAAAGGGGGGGGGGAGAGAAATCGTTTCTATCTCCTAGTTGTAAGGAATACTTCAACTAGGAGGGCGGGAGACATTCTTAAAAATGATGAAAAATGAATGAAATTTACATTTTCAAGCTGTGATATTAGAACAGATTGCCTAATTATAATTATAAAATCAATCGGGATAATCTTTTTCCTTATAGTTTGTGATATTTTTGAAACTATCATAAATATAATACTTTGATTTTCTTTTGTTTTGCGTTGTTTCATACAAACAATACAAAGTCGAGCTTTTCACATTTAAATTTATGTTAAATTATAATTTACACTGACTTCTGTGGTTATTATTCTAAAGAAAATGAATATCTAGAAAACAAAACTTTGTATAAACCTTATTTGCTTAGAACTACGAGCAAAATAGCATTAAGTTTCCGTCCAAGCTTTATCGCAACATGACATTTTCATTTTTTTAATTACAAATTGTATCAGGGTCTTAATTAATTTGTGTATCATTAAAGATATTCATATTCTTTTAAAATTATTTAAATATTAATCTTATTTATTTGCCTAGAACTTTGCTATCTGGCATTATGAATTTGGGAAAACTAATAATATATAATGATCAACAATCAGAGTTATTTAAGTAAAAAAGTAGAAAAACAAGCTTAGCTAGTTGTTCAAGTCTCCAGCTCTAGCTCTTTAGACTTTATCGATAAATACAAAAGAGAAAAAATAAGCTAAATAAAATTGTTGATATATTTAGGAACAATACTGATTCAGAAAAGAAGTAATACACAAATCTTGCATTTACCACATAATTTGTGGCCGCGGTAGCCTAGTGGTCATGGCTTCGGATTCGTGGCCGACAGTTTTTGTTCAGTCACGGGTTCGATCCTTGACCGCTAAAGACCCGCCTTGTAGCCGGAGCTGATGCACGTTAAATCTGTCGGGGCCCTAAGTCCTGTTGTTGTTGTAGTCTGGATATTAGGAGAGAGGGGTACCAGCTCAGGTATCGACCTCATCACCTGACTGAGGTTCAAAATTACGTGGTCCGTCGCCAAAAGCCCTCGTGTTGCTTCTAGTGTGACGTTAATAAAAACTAAACTAAATTATCTCATAATTTGAAGAAACGAATAGCAAAACCAAAAAAAATATGAGATTCTCACTTTCTTATGTCTTCAAAGAATATTTTCTCGATTGTAACGAAGTGCATGCATGCTCGTGAACGTATTGTTATTTTGTGGACGAACAGAGTTTACAAATGTTTATGCTTTTGAAAAAAAGGAGTTTTCTTTTAGCTTTGTGACCGTTGTAATTTTCTTCTTCGAGTTATTATGGAATTGTTTTTGCAGATACACATATTATTTCTTAGAGGTAATGAGAGGTTTTTATGAGGTAATTTTTACAGCGCTCGTTTTAGGATTTTTTCATAATTTTAGAATTATGTTTCTCTTGAAACTATTCGAACAGACGATTCTTTTCCTTCCTCTTCCAGGTTTATTTATATCTTTGACTTTACTTCGCAATGTCAAGTAGAGATTTACCTTTTTCAGAGATTCGAAACATAATTTTTTGAATTTCAATAACAGATTCAGTTCTGGAGTTCATTTTATCGACTAAGAATATTTTTTTTCTCCTGAAAATCAAATATTGGTATCCTGATGAAACAAAAAATTTGAATTGATTCATTACAGGCAATAATAGCAAAATCGTAATTTTTATAGGTGTACATTCCATTTTGTGACTCTAAAATTTGGACCTTTGACGTAAAAATTTTTTATATTAAAATATTATCAATTTTACATTTTTGTTTCTTGCAAAAATACAGAATTAAAATCTTCTTTGTAGTACATTTTGTAAAATATATTTTTTGTTCTAATCAATATTAAGGGTAAATAATTATTCCATAATTTTGTTTTAGGCTTTTCAGAAAGATAACGATAGGTGTACACTCAATATCCGGAGCCATTGCAATTTGTTTATGATGTGGAAGTTTGGAGAAATCAGTCTAATTTGCTAGAAACTCCTTAAAATAAAGCTTAATATATAGAAAAATATTTCAGAGAGTTCAAAACTTCTCTATATTAAAATTTATTTTGTTAATTTACGATTCTTTCTTCACTTTTACTTTAGGTAGTTTTACAAGAAATATAAGATTTTACTGTTTGGAGTTATTTCCTTTCAAAATTTACGAAAAACTAACTAAGCCAATTTTATACTATGAAAAAAATATTTCTTTGTTTATTCGATAATTTTAAAAAACATGAAGTCCTAAAAACCTAGAATAATATCATTTTAGACAGTATAATGTTTATCTGTAATCACATGACGTGCTCTTTACACACACACACATATATATATAAATATATATACATAACAAAAAAAACCCGACGCTCCAAGAATAAGTTGCCCGATTGTAATGAAATTTCGTAAGCGAAGACATTTGGACCGAAAATGCCTTCAGTTGTCAGCCCTTTAGTTGTCATTAGAGGCACACGTACAGCGCATTGGTACGTCGACGACATTCTGAGACCTGTTTTGCTACCGTTCCTTTAACAGTACCCTGGCCTTATTTTTCAGTAAGATAATGCCAGACCACATACGGCACGTGTTGCTATGAACTGTCTTATAGTTGTCAAACACATCCTTGACCTACCAGATGTCTCTCGAATCGAGCCTGTCTGGGATGTGATTGAATGGCGACTGCATCTACAGGGAATGTTGATGACCTAGCCGGACAATTGGAGTAAATTTGGCAAGAAATACCACAAGAGACCATCAGGGAGCTTTATCACTCTATGTCACGTTGTATGGAAGCTTGCATTCAGGCTGGAAGGGAGGGGGTCAACACTTACCTGAACTAGTTACTTTGTATTTATAGTTATAGCTCTGAAATAAATCCTTCAATTTTTTTGAAATTTTAATCATTTTCTAATCTGTACATAATTTTCCAATCCGTCAATTTTTGTCTCCCTCAGGCACCCCCTTCTTGGTGCGATTTTTTTTCGTTATATATATACGTTTTTTTTGTTATATATATATATGTAATCCTTTATATATTGTATCAAAAAATATCGGATTTTATTGAAAATGTACTTTCATAAGCGAAATCGCTAAAATATAATTCTGCAAATGTATAAACATTTATAAAAAGGAAGGAAATATAAAAACATAGTCAGTTTACTTTCGAAACGAATGTCATCTGTTTTAAGAGAGAAAGGTGATATAGCTGCTATAAATTGTTTCAAACATTGATAATCATTTGCAATAAACCGACTCTTTTTTTTTTTCCCTCGGTGATTCTGATGGACAAATATTAAATCTTAAGTTGTTTGTGTTTGATAAGAAATACGCGTACTTTTCTCGTAATGTCATGGAATAGTTTTTGAGAATCGAGCTCTTTTGGTGACAGAAACTTTAAGAGCTCGGACGCTTCGATGGCATTTCTTTGAATCTTATTCATCAAGTAAGTTTAGTCGAAATTTACTTTGTATTATTGTTCTGAGGTTTTTGTAAATTATATGTATCGAGACTGCGACAAACAAACACAAAAATATCTTCAATACATTTAATACAGCAGGCGAATTTTTAAAAAATTATTTCATTTGTTTCTTTCATTTTGATTCTTTTAATTCATTAAAAGATGCGTTATTTATTGAAAACCCTCAAATAGAAAAAAAATTATTCGTAATATATTTATTTAAACCAAACGGTTTTGAATTTAATTGTTTTTAATAATATTGTGACAATGAGAGTAAAGCGTATTGTTAATAATTAATAGGAAATCAGATGAGGTAATACTTCATTTGATGTAATTTTGAAATTTGGTTATCTGATTATATGAGCTTATTCGAGGAACAAAATAATATTCGTAAAACTAAAGAAAAATTCACCATCGGAGATTTATGGAATTGTATATCTATAAGCAATAAAGATGTTAAAGGAAAAAAATATGGATGGAAAAATTTATCCATAATATTTTTAATTAAACCAAACGATTTTGAATCGAAGGATAGTGAAATTTGTTAATGATATTACCGTGAGATGAGAGAAATTCTAACCTTTAATAACTATTAGAAAAGCATGTTATAATGTTCCATTTAGATGTAGTTTTAAAAAGTGACAATCAGATTAACTTGTGCTTATTTGAATAGGAAAAATATTCGAAAGCTTGTTGAGAATCTCATCATCGGAATTTTTTTCATCTGTAGTTCAATCACTGAGCTCATATTTGTGTATCTACTCATAAACACGTTAAATGCATTTTAAATGCTCGGATTAGTAAACATGTACAAGATTCTTTTTGTGTTAAATGTTCAGACTGAGAATAATTTTGAACTCTGTACTTTAATTTTATCAGTACTTTTCCAAACATCGGATCGAATGATTATTTAATGTAGCCTTTTGAAACACATACGGAAACTAAATACAATTTATTTCTCACAAAAATATACGGTGGTTAATTTGAACCAGGATTTTTTTATGGGTTTCAGTATAAATTGTTATGATTAGTTGAACTCTAAAGTATTTAAAGTTTAATACAGCTATAAAAATTCTAAGGTTTAAGAACATTTTGATAAAACACCTAGTATCGACAAATTTAGATGGTTTTATAATCAGTACAGAACCTCTCTTATGAAAATTTCAAAAATAATTGACGAACCTCTCAAAATTTATCTAGAAAATCACGTTTAAAGTTTTTAATATTTTTAGTTTAAACCAACGTTAATAAAATCTAAAGAATTTAATTAGCTTCTAATAATTTTCTGGTTGTGAAATTTGCCGAAGAAATTCAAAATTATTAAAAATACATCTTGTGATGTGACGTGGAGTCTACCGCTTTTTGTTCCTTTAACTAACACTTCGGGATTTTAAGTGATGTTGATAGAATTGAAGATTTTTCCCAATGAATAAAACGTGATTTATGTAGGTTTTATTAGAATTATTGCAGAGTATTGAATAGATTTGATAAGTGAACATAGAAAAATTATTCAAATGGTTAGTGAATTAGGCCCTCATCTCTAAATCTACTGACGACAGATGTCGTTGCAATACTCTGACATTACAATGGTGTGTTGCTATCTGTTAAATAGTATCAAAACAAATTTGACACAGATTCAGTGGTTAATTTTGATTTGGCAATCATTTACAGCCCCTACAAATTCCGACAGCTGCTGCATCAAGTTGTCACCGTCAATTCGATTTAGATTCACCATTATTAATTAGAAACCAAGCAGCAATTGAAACAATGCTTTCGGTGGATTTTCTCGATAGAAGGAGAATATGGTTCTCACAGGCCTGAAAAGTTACGATGACATTCTTTCAGGATGCAAAGGATGTCATACTCATTTGCTTCTTAAAAATAGAACGAAAACGATCAATGTAATGAGAAATGGATAATCTATAGTGAGGTACCCCTTCCCCATTCATAATAACTGATTTTCGATAACCAATACAAATATATTTTGAGTCACCCTTCTATGTAAAACAAATCCAATAAAAGAAACTATTTTAAGTTAAGAGCATTAATTCCGATTTTCTTACCCATATGCTTTTGTGATCAAGGTAGCCGATCAAGGTAACTGATTCGCGGCTAGCGTTGTTATCGTGAGTGTGGACCCTGTTGTAGCTAAGACCCGTCTGATGCATGTTAAATCTGATCGAGGTCCCAAGTCCTCCTGTTGGCGGAGTTTGGAAGTTTGGAGAAGGAAGTGCCAGTTTAAGTGTCGTTCTAGCCACTTGATCGAAGTTCAAAATTACAAGATTCGTTGCCAATAGCCATCGTGTTGTTTTCTCAGAGCGACGTTAATAAACAATTTTTGAAGTTCTTTTTTTATGACAACATAACAAGCAAAAGTAGTTAATTCTATTACTGTTGCTTGTGTGATATTAATAAAGCACTAATTAAAAATAATGTGTAAAGATTACTCATTTAACCTTGTTTTACAGATTCAATTTTCGAAAACGAAACGTTTTTCTTTGACTTTTTTTAAGACGTAATATTTATTTCTCTTTAAAATTCGTTTAAATAAATTAAAACTCATGTACATTTTTTCCAATCGTTTCCGAATGAATAAACAACATTTACTCGTAATGGTAACACTTTATTTGCAAAACAGAGTTTAATAACTCTAACGCAAAATGCTTTTTTAACCTACATAGCTCAGAAAATTTTTATAGACTCGTATTTATTTTTATTTCTCCAAATGATATGTTTGGCCTTTCTGAGATCTTTATATCAATTCCCATCTGTATTGGTCCAAGAGAAACGTTTGGAGTTACGAAATTTGCTTCTAAGTAGGAAAACAAATGTTTCGGAAGCAAATAAGTTTTTTTTTAAAGTAAATTTTTGATCCAATGCCACAAAACGTAAATTTCATAAAATTTTAATTGTTATAGAATTTCTTTCAAAGTAAACATTATTCATTTATCGAGTACATGAAATTGAAGGGCTTCTGACTCAACGAATGGTTGATTCACTTGATCTTTGTAGTCTTTTATTATCCATAAACATTTCACGATAAATATAAATTTCTACAATCTAAACTACATTAAAATTGAGATTTAAAAGGTTGCGTGGTGTAATGAGAATATTTTTTTTTATATTTGTAGCCTTTTACTATTGACGATAAGCATTTTTCGGATTACGTAGTTATTTTTATTGTCTGTAAAACAAATGATTGTTTATTGGTATCGAACTAAGAAGAAACTCAAGGGCTGTAGCGAATAGGAAGCTCATTTTCTTTCAACTAGCCTTTTGGGATATCTAAAACAATAACTTAACTTGTAAATTATATAAATTAGAAATATTCTAAAGATTAAGTTTATAAGAGAGAAAGTGGCCGCGTTAGCCTAGTGGTCATAGTCGCGGACTCGCAGCCGGAGTTGTTTTCATCGAATCGTGGGTTTGAGTCCTGTTGCTACTTCAGACCCACCGTGTAGTGGGGCTGAAGTACGTTAAATCTGGTCAAGGTCTCAAGTCCTCCTGTTGGTGTGGTGTGAAAGTTTGGAGAGGAAGGTGCCAGCTCAGGTATCGTCTTCGTCACTTAACAAGTTGGAGATTCTTTGGTAGCCCTTTTGATATTTTAGCGATATTGGGATAACTGTAACTTTGCCTGTGTTCCAAGTTTTGTATTATGTTCATTAATGTATTCGCCTTAATATCAATGTGATGGAATCAACAATGCTATTTAAAAATGGATAAAAATTTAAACATAGTCCATCGCTTCTACTGACTTGAGTTTTTAATTCCACAAACTCTCTCCAATGAACTATATAGTTTGAAAACACTTTCAAATTATTTTACTGGTAAATAATCAAACAAAAGTTTTATGAACTGGAGCTTAAGTTTATAATGCTTCCTTATTTTTACTTCCTAAGAACTGAAAACGTTTATTTGGAATCTTTGTAACATTCATTTTTACTAAATATAGATACTACCTTTTGATATAACATTAATACTGAGCAAAAACTGTCCAATATATAGTATATAAATTTCCTCTCTCAATCTATCGATTTCATTTATTACATTGAGCTCTAGATAAATACTTCAGTATCGAATACTCCAGAAAGCACTAATACTCAATTTCATGCTCCTATTCGTGAGGAAACTTTCTGGAATAAACCAAGATTATTCACTGCTACAAGCGGCATGTTCTTCTCAAAGGCAGAGTATCAGTCACGGAACAATGAATCTTACAATAGCGGAAAAGGCTTGTGGTAAGACCGTCAACAACCGCGATTAGATACGGCAGTTGATAAACATTTGTAGCGAGATTATTTTACGCAAGGCGAGTGTGAGTTATCCCTTAAAATAAAAAGAATGTTATTTTAACAGAATATTACCTTGAAAAAGATAAGAAATATGTATCGGGTTAAATGAACACTGAAATAAAACAGCAACTGAAAACTGTTTTGCCTTATTTCTTGTTGACTAACAGATGATAATTGAAGAAAAATTTAAGTAATTATGAGAATTGGTTCTTCATATTCTTACTTTTCGTAGATAGCGTACACATCTTTAGAAAATTCTCCAGATAAATAAAATGAGCAATAGTTTTTAAAAATACAAAAGGAATCAAATCACCGTCGTCAATAATTATCATTAAAATTTCTTGTTGTGTTCAAATAATATTTTTGATTTTAAGTACTAAATAAATTCTTAAAAGACGATTTAAATAATAAAAAAAAATTCTTTTAAAAATTCTCAGGAATACATCTTCACACATATGTATCATACATTTAATACTCGTAGTATTATTTTATTTCTTGCAAAATTTCTCTTCACAGTTTTTTGTTGATATTTTGAATCTTATACATAATCAAAAACATAATTTTTATGTTGAAATTTTTTTGAATATAAAAAAAAAGAAAAAATGATGTAAATTTTTTGATGTAAAGTCATTTTTTTAAATTTTTATAATGCTTTTGAGAAATATCCGAAGGCGAAAATAAACTGCAATCCTTTACAATCCTTTTAATTTCAGTTTGTGCTTATAATTAAAAGATAAACTTAAAAGTACGTACCTTCTTATATCTAACTCAATCACACAGGTTGGAAAAAACATTTCACATTGTTAAACTGATTTCCTTTAATTGAGGTTTATTCCACGTAAAATCAAAACAAAACAGAGATTTTTTTTCTTCAAATATCATAAATATTGAACTAAAGAATGCTGATTATTATTTAATTTTTGAAAAAGAAGAATACTTTAAGCAATACTATGGCTAAATTGGCTTCCGTTAGAATCATAAAGAATTTAAGTTGTTTAACATTTATCGAATATACATCAGAATACAAGTAAAAAGACTTGTTGCCAATTTAATAATCTAAGTTAGGAATTCAATTTGTAAATTTAA
Source organism: Nephila pilipes (assembly GCA_019974015.1). Lineage (NCBI taxonomy): Eukaryota > Metazoa > Arthropoda > Arachnida > Araneae > Nephilidae > Nephila > Nephila pilipes. The sequence continues at coordinate 47,913 of BMAW01029963.1, read as the reverse complement.
AGAAAACAGTAATTAAACTTAAAAAATTATTAAACAGTACTAAAAATGTTAAAATTAAGATTACAAAGATGCGACGTAACTTCAAGGGAGAAAAAAACATTAAAATATTATCAAAAAGAAATATTTTAAGAATTAACAACTGCTGATTCCATCCAAAAAAATACTTAGGAATTAATAATAGTTTTTCTTTTTAAAACTCAAACGGCTATCAAATCTTGAACGTTTTTTAAAGATAAAAATAAAAGCCGGAATTTTCATTGATGATAATGGATTTATTCTGGAGTGATAAGTTCTCCTTTTATCAGCACATTACAAGTTAACGACCTTCATCATAGGTATTTCTTTACTCTTTAAGAGAATGTGTTAAAATGATTTATTGGAATTATTAACTATGTTTGTGATGCTATTGATAATATTTTTCACTGAACTTGAAGAAACAAATCCACTTAAAAAGATTCACTTATTAAAACTTTTTTAAAGAAAGTCAACTTCGATAAAACCTTAAGAAATTTATTATAAGTTTAGAAGTTTTTCTGAGAATTTAAATTAAATGCATCTTTATTCTTTCAATATTGTTCTGGTTTTTAAATAAAACTTTAAGGCCGTTTATAAATAAGTTACAGATAGCGTAAAACAACGTTTAATTTTGAAAGTGAGAAAAGAAGAAGAAAATTCTTCGACAAGACAAGAGTTATAAATACTAATCTTATATGTAAGTTTTCGACTATAAAACATTTTTAAAACAGTTTCATTGTAGAAAATTTAAAATGAATATATATTGTGCCATAAATACATTTTCTTCAAAAAACGTATGTGACTTAATTTTAATATTTTAAAAATGCTTACGCGGAATTCAACGCATTTCTAGCATTCATAAAATAATTTCAAACAATCAATCAGTATGTTGTATAAACACTTTTTCAAAAAATGTTTCCTTAAGACATTGCATTGATTTGATTTAATAAAATACGTAATGGATGTCTTCTGTTAAGCAACATGACAGTTATATTTTGTTTTAAAAAGCAGGAAAAAAGAAGTTAACTACACCTTTTCAAATTTGCAAAATGATGTTAGTCAATACATCGATTTCATAAGATTTCCTCTTAATTGTGGATAGTATACATTTTCAAGAGCATCTGTAAGAATAAATTATTTTAAATTTTTAAGCATTGAATCTGCTCTTAAAATTTAAAATAATTTATTCTTGTCTCAAATCTTCATTTTTATCATGAAATATTTTTGAGGGGGGGGGAGGAGGAGGTTGACTAAATAAAAAGTAAATATTTTTATTTTTGCTCTTTTCTGGAAAAAAAAAAAAGCTGCCCTAAATTAAATTTTTACTTTCTTGTCATTTTATTTAAAACGAAATATTATAGTTTTTAGCTTTATTCAAAATTCTTATTTCGCTGCAATTTTTAGGAAACAAAACAAAACTTTTTCATTTCTTATTTTGCAACATTTAGCAATACAAACTTATTATTAAAAATTATTTAAACTGCATTAAGTAGCATATTTGAGAAAACTTTCAAATTGTTTTCTTCAAAATCGAAGGTGAACAGTTGGATAGAGGTATTGTATTTATTAAATTGTGATAATATACGACACACACACATGTGCTAGAAACATTAAAACTGTGTTAAAAAAAATATAAAACAGTGTATGAGCATAAAACTGCGTTATATTGTATACTGCATTTCATACAATATAAACTACATGTAGCTTCTACTGTTTTGTATTATTTACTTTCCTAAAAAATAGTGCTACTAAATGTGTCGAGATTGTGTTATTACACTGACATTTTAATTGATAAATACCGACAAGATCATATGCTATTTTAAAATCAACACGAGTAAAGGTGTAGGCGGTTTTCAACTACGGGGCTCACATCGGATTCTGGGAAAGCGAGAATTTGAATTATGCGATCAGTTCGAATACGGAAAGCTCAGGTACGAGAAGGAGTTAAAAAAATTTCTGCTATGCGTCAGGAATTATTTTATGCCCTAAGTGTCGTTTGCTGTATACCGAGACGGCTACTATTAACTATTCTTGCCTTCTGTGCCAAGCTATATTTATTGTATTGAGTAAATTATAAGTTTACAGTCCGTTGTGTTCTTCTTTCCGTACAACTTTGAGAGTCATTGAACAAAATTGCTATAATATGTATAGTTGTAAAAAAATAGGACGCCATAAATAACTTTTGCAATTATATTCGCATCTGATTAAAATTGATATAAATGTCAGTAATTCAAAGGAAACTGCACTACATCGTTCATGGATTAATTAATTAACTTAATAAACGTGGTTAATTATCTTCTAAAAATAACGTTCTCATTATAAAATCCTTTCTATTGAGTTAAATAGAGAGTGGACTAAAAAGCACGTGTTTTTTTTCTTCTTTTCATTTCATTCCAATCCGACCATTGCTTCCGGAGATATTTGAGAAAAATAGTAAGGGGGTTATATACTAAGCAAACAGCTTATAAGTTTAATGTGATATTTTGTTTTATTATAAGCTATACACGGATTTTTGTTCCTAATTAGTTTTTGCTTAAAATCTTTATTATTTAATTTAATGTTAACTAAAATTAAAGTTCTTTGGTGGCATCAAGGCTCGAATCCACATCTCACCGAAAACCACCTGCTACGAGTACAATGCCTTAACCAATAGCCTACCGCTGCCCCGATAATTATCTGAAGTTTTGCATTTAGGGGTTTGAAAGTATAAGAAAACTCAAATGTTTAAAATTTTTGGTGTGTTATTATTAACTTTTTTCTCTACTGTTTTTAAAAGTTCATACTTTTATGATATTATTTTCGATTTATACATACTAAAAATTGAAAAAAAAAAATTATGTATCGATTATGATGCAAGCAGCTTTGAAAAATGTTAAGTACAAAATTCAATGTTTTCAAATATTTGAAGAACTCAATTAACTTAAAGGAAACATTTGAAGTGTTTTTTACGTTAAGTAGAATTTTATGAAATTTGAAACTAAAGCTTACGTTACAGCGAAAAATTAGTTACGTGATAAGAACAACCCTATTCTTTAGAAGAAAATTCTTTGTTGAAGTTCATTTACTGTATTAATTTAATTAATTAATACATTTACACCATAATTTAATTCCTTTCTAACTATTTATGTGATATCAATTTTAGTTAATGAAGATGCAAATTGAAAAGTTTTTTAAAGATGTTCCATTTTTAATTTTTTTGACGAATTTTTTTTTTCTTTTTCAGATAATTGTCTGCGAATGTTTATTAGAAGTTGATGAGAGTGAAAGAAATCTCGCATCTTATACTAGAAAGAATCAGATAATATTATATTAAGGAAAAATATTTAATAACAATATGCGAATAATTTCAAAGCCCCTTAAAACTTTATATAACTTATAGAACCATTATACAAGTGTTTTAAATTTCCTTTCTCTTTTCTTCTTCAAAAATTTAAATCTTCAATGAAAAACCTTTCATGTTTTTTTATTTTCTTGATGTTGATTATGCATTTAATCAATTAATGAGAACTCGAAATAAATTCCTCAAAATATTTAATTTTGTCTTTCATTTGAAGATATTATAAGGACATATATAAAAACCAAAGAATTAAACGCGAAACTTAATTATCATGATCTATACAGTTATTTTCTTGCTATTCCGGCAGATATCAGACCAGAGTATGTGACAATTACCGAAAACGCCGGATTACTGAAAAATCAATTAATATCTTATATTTAAATATGATAGTCTGTTATTATTATAAAATAAACACGACCAATAAAGGTGAAAACATAAAATAAGTAAACTACAAACAAATGTGATGTTTGTATGAATAGCCTATATACATTCCATTGAAGCTAGAGTGTAGTAATTTTCATTAATTTGTAAAGGTACAATATTAAGTAGAGGGGCTAGAGAGGCAGGAAAAGATTGTGTCTCTTTTAATCTGTTCACCCTCCTCTTTTTGGAGGAGGAGGGGGCTTAAGGAATTGAAACAATATTTCAGAAAGAATTTTTAAAAAGAAATTGCTTAAACACTCAGTTACGCTTGTATGGTACATACAATTTTAAATTTACTTTATCTCCTGGCCCAGGACATATCTATTAACAAACATGTTAAAAGCACTCAGGTATCTCTCATTTAACATTGCTACTTCTGTAGCACCTGACATTTTAGACATGCACAGACCCAAGGTGAATGAAGCATTTAGCACCATGTGAGAGGAAAGGCCACATTGCAGCTGATTATAATTAACTGAAAATGATACCTCATTTCCAACAATAATTTAAACCGCATATTTTGTTCAATCACTTTTAGAGGACTGCACTAGATATTAATTAAATAACCAGTTATCAATTATGAACACTTTTCCTCGTAAGATAGATGCTTTGTAATATCCATTCTCTGAAATCAGATCTCAATCTACTAAATATTCATTGAACAAAGCACCGAGTAATGCGCTTCGGAATGACTTATTTCAAAGCTAAACTCAACAATCTGGTCAATTGATAATTTTCATCACTCATAATGAGTGACCATTTTCCCCTTTTTATTTATAATAGGAAGTACATCTCAATTTATGAGTATATTCTGATGGTTTGATCATTGTCCTTCAATTTTTCAAAATAATAATAATAATAATAATATTTTAAGTCAATTCCCCTTAGGTCAACAAAGGAATTTTTCTTTCGTACTTTTATTAAATAATTATATCATATAAATATGCTCATCACATGACGAATCACAAATGTGTATGGAAGAAATTTTTCCAGCGATCTACACGCTAGTCACTGATTATTTATTCCTAATTATATCCTTCAATATCTTATATAAGAGATTTTTCTCTTATAAAACTAAACTAATTATTTGAAAATCAAATAGAAAATTTATGCTACTACGAGATTCGATCCGAAGGCGTATGAAGATTCTACGCCGACGCTACTCTAATTTGCCGTACAGCAAAGCGACATAATGTAGCATTGGCTTGCTTTCTTAATTCATCCGTGAAATTAAATGGTTGAATGCAGTTTAGCCCAAACACCTTGATGGCAGGAATTTGGCTTTGATATTTTACAAATGTCTACCCTGCTTAGCCTCGCTACTTAACGTTCAGAATCAAAAAGTCGCCGAGTTTGGCAATTTTCGCGCCAAGTGGTTGGCTAAACTGCATTTTCACCGATTAAATTTAATAAGTGAATTAATATTCAGAAAAACTGTAATTAGCATCAGTTCCACAAGTTTACAAAATGTCATTTGAACTGAGTGGATGAATAAAAAGCTTATTAATGATTGAAAATTTGAACAAGATATATGGAGAGTGTGAGCTTATTGTAAGGAATTTAAAAATACAAGGTATTTTACAGAAAGGAGTTCTTTGATATCAGAAAACTCCTTCCGTATTTCATTTTATATAAATAATTTTATCTTAATTTAAGTGTATTGTAAAAACATGTACTTACATTGTATATATTTATATTTTATCTGTCTTTTTCATTTTATCTTAATTTGATTTTAAAAACTGTGAAAATGTAAACAAATGTTTAACGCAGCATAACTAGGTTGTTCTAGCACTATAAAGTCACATCATTCACCTCCATGAAAACTCAGTGGTTTGGTCCCAAGTTCAGGGCCTGTGATGTTTCAATGAGGACCTGTAGTTCTAGTTCTGATATCACAAATGTCCCCACTGGGGACTGATCCACTTTAAATTTGCCAAAGTCTCGCGTGAGGTGTGGAAATTTGGAGGAGTGAGGCCCAATTGTGAGTCGACCTCGTTACTCAACTAGGATGTCCGACCGATGAGAACAGATCACTTTGTTTGAGAGATTCACCGGAAACAACCCATTGTTTTATGGTGATTTATTTATCGAAGTATAATGGATAACAACGTCTCATCTACGATTGACCTCAGGTTGAGAAATTAAATCGAAACTAACCAACGAATCAGTGTCATAGTTTTCACAGTTTAAAAGAGCCGGACACCTTCCAGTTCATAACTTACCTTATCAACATCAGCTGGCGTCAAACAGGTACTTTTTGAACCACCTTAAAAATAAAACACAATTATGTTCCAGATTATTAAGTAAAATTTAAAACAAAACATGGACACAGTTACTATATAAAAACTGAAACAGACAAGAAAAATGAAGATTCTGATAAATAAATGCAGAAAATGAATAATTTTAGTTATTGAAATGAGATAGTACATAATAAAATAATATATTATATATTACTGTGGAACAAGTATTCAACACATTTTTACAATAAAACTTAGAAATTTTCTGAAGTATTCCATCTTTTTATTCCAGGCAAAAAGACATGAGATTTTCAATTGTTTAAGAAGAAAATTGGTTAAATTTCAATTTATCAATAAACATTGTATAAAGTTCACAATTTTAACTTGAATATAACAATATCTTTGAAAAATTTTACTTCCAAAATATCAGAAATTACTTTATAATAATTAACATATTATTTATTTTAGAGAAAGAATATTTTAAATAAATGCTATACATTTCGCATTGGATGCAGTGATGACTTCTCTTACATCGGTTTTCGATTTCATAAAATCAGTATTTATGAAAAATGCTATTCAGAGAAGGAAATTATTTTCAGAAGATCGCTGCAATTACACCGCCACATATTTACATCACACATTGTGTAGTTCATATAGAAATATTGAACTAATTTCTTAATATTTATTCTATTATTTAACTTATGTGAAATAGATTATAATGAATGTCTAGCTTGATAAGTTTGAAAATTGTGCTTTGAGCACATGTAATATATTTAGATATTTTGTAAAAATGTTTCGAAAAATATAATTTGGTCAATCAATAAAATATCACTCTAGAGATTGCTATGAAGAGAATTTAATAAATAAACTTCAATTAATTTTATTTCTATTTGTTAATAAAATATTTTAATTAAACTTAATTACATTCATTATTTTATTATTTTAATCATTGTTTATTAATACTGATAACATATTATATTATAATTTCATTATTGATATTACTTGATATATTTGTAAGGCATTATAACTTCGTCAAACTATTATTGGATCACAATTGATTGACATATTCTTTAGATTGCATTGTCCCTTATACATACATATCCTGTTGTTAAATTGAAACACGCATAAATGCTCACAGAAAGAGGTCATAGCATATGAAACATATTTCATTCAGAAGATAAGTGTTCTTTCCGTTAAAAACGATCGTAAAATATGCTTTATCACCTTCTCAATATTTGGCATTGAGGTCTCCGTTAAAGAACAAGGAAATTTAAGCATCAGTACTTGAACATCTAGCCTGTTATATAATATATAAATAGATATTTTATAGTTATTAAATACAAAATAAGATTTGGTTATCATATACTATACATTGTGTTTCGTTGAATATTTTATACAGTAACGTCAGAGCATCTATAAAATTTACAAAGAATTTTATGTAATTTTCGGCCAATCTACAAACAAAATTAATAATTTATTGTTTTGCTCCAAATTATCAATTTGTCGGTGGTCTTGATCCCATCAAATCACTTGCAACAACTATCATACAGATGTCGAGCGTTTTAAACTTAATAAATATATATATTTTTTTTACATATGTCTTCTCTCTCTCACAGTAAGTAAATTTTAATAATGTTTAAAAAGGAGAAAAATTCAAGATTTGCATACAGAGTCCATTTAAATACCTATTTTGCTGAATTCTACGAAATTGAACAATTTGGTTAAAATGAAATGTATTATCAAAAGAGAGGGTGAATATAGATACGCGGATATAAACTAAAATCGGATAAAAACAATAACCGATATTGATAATAATTTGTTAATTGTAAAATAATTTTGTTGATATCCATTAGAACAAAAATTTTCAAGTGTTTCATGCTTCTATTCGACTTTTGCTATATTCAGATACATAAATGATATTCAATCCTTTTTAAAAAAATAATATTACCTTTCAAATTAAAATGTTGTTAAATTAGGATTATCTTGTGTGTCAAAAATAGTTTACAGGTGCAAAAAGAAATTTGCCTAGTTTAAATTTTATTCACAATAAATTATGAGATTTTTCAGGAATTAAAAAAAATCTTAAATTTTTATAAGTTACTTTGCTTTTGTGTTTCTCGAGCGCTGATTTTAACTTTACTGATTTATTAGATTTTAATAGCTAGGCAAAATTCAAACAATAAGTATTATACAAATAACTTAATTATGAACTAGATTGCAACATGTACATTTTAAACGAGTTCAAAGATATTAACGATTCAGAAAGAAAATAAAATCTTGAATTAAATTATTATCTATATTTCTATACTTTATTTTTGTTGCATCATGTGAAATACGTTCATTTGTTCCAATACCATGAGCAAAAATTCTTAAAACCCAAGGTCATTATTTATGAGGGCTAAATAACGCCTTTCTCATTTCGTATTTCTGGGTATCTGTATACTCAGGCTCACTGATCTGTAACGAGAATAACTCATCTAAAAAGATTTCCTAAGTCCACAAGGACAAAAGCTAGGAGAGGATATAAGAAAGGATGTACTAGATTTGGATGTTACAGGGTAATATATTTTTCAGATTCTACTAGGGTTAATGTAAATATCTGTGTAACTCTTCAAAAGCTCAATAGTTTCAAATGATATCTGGATATTTTAGTGGTTTTGTAGTATTTTGATTACTTGTTTTCTATGATAAATGTTTAGATATTTTTCTTCTGCTGAATAAATTAGTTGGTAGGTCAGATTTTAATGTCTTTAAGAAATTATTATTTAATGTTGATATAATTTATATAATAACTCTTGGTACTTTTCATGTTTAATCTTTTTCAAAAATCAAAATTAAATGTAGCTATATCATCCAAAAGCTGAGTTTCCATGGCATATTTCAAACACTTTTTTTATGCATATTTTAAATTAACTTTGATTTTTTATTAATTTTTTCAAAAAGGAAATAGACAATACCATTAAACTGATGTCATTAATGTTGAAAATGAAAGATTTCGCCACTAAAACCAGCAAAAGTTTTAAACTGGAAATCAGTGAGCAACAGGATCAAACATTGACATTTCCTGTTGATGCATGTTTAGATACACTTATGCAAATTCTGGAGTTGATCAATTACTACTCTTTCACTAATAAACTGCATCTTCTTACTGTTACAAAATTCTTTAAATACATTAAATAAGTAAGAACATGTGATCATTTAGTTATATAAATGTTAGTAATTTCTCAACATAGATTTTCATGGACCTATTACCTTGTAATTATCTGCAAGGTTTAATAATTTAAATCACGTAGGCACCAATTTAGTTAATCCATGAGTCATATGGATAAACATTCCAACTCTATGAACTATTCTTTATGCTCACTAATTGAGTTCTCATGTCTTGTGAGACCTGCAAAAAACATTATTTTACGGATACTTTAAAATAAATATTTACAATCATTATTTCTTGTGTACTTCCTGATAGAAGCTTGTTAAGACCAAAATTCTAGGCTCAATGTATTAAAATCGGGATAGTCATAGCTACTATTCTCGCAGCCAAAGTTATTCTAAATAGAGTTTATTAAAGTAATCAGCCAATATTGCAAAAGAAACTTTTTGGATAGTTTAATGGTAGTCAAATCTTATATACTCCGATAGCTGCACATTTGGACCACTTGAGAAATAAAGCTTCATTTAATAACGTAATTCAGTAAAAATAATAATAACAATCCTGAGCTTCAAAAACATTCGCATTGAATTGAAAAATTTATCACTCAGTAATTCTTAATAAAATTTTCCATGAACAAAATACTGATTATTTAGATCAGTTTTTCAGTATGTGTAAAAAAACCCAAACAAAATGTAGTAAAAAAGATAAAAGAATTTTCTTCTTGAACCAAAAGTTTGAACCTTAAATAACAATCATGACCTTTTTCAGCTACATTTAGAAGAGTAAATAGAAAAAAATATCATAAACCAAAATTTCAAATGATCACAATAATTTGTACATTAATGAAAATGAAACCACCCTTGTGTAGTTATAACTACCATAGGATATATAACGATTTGAGATATATTCTGGAACCTAAAACTATAAACCATTATTCAGCATCTTATGACTGCACATAATATTAATTACGCTGACAGACTATTTTATATTTTCGATTTTAGAAAGCTTGAAGTAACTACAATAGGCAAAGAGATAGAATGTACACTGCTGTGACTATAATGCCGCTTTAAAAAGGTCAAAAACGGTGTAAGAAATGTGATGCGGTCGTAGAGACACAGAATAGAAAAAATGAACATCTGATCTATTTTACTGGAATCCTTTAAAATCTTCACGATACAGCGCGTTATTAAATCTATGACTTCTAAACAAACCAATTCAAACAGGAATAGTATAACCTCAAACTAGTTCATCTAGAATAAATTAATATAAGTGAATAAATTTTGTCCAGGTATTTAAGTTATTGTTCTGTCAATAATAGAAACTTTTACGAGTATCCAACTTCACCGTGAATGAAATTACTAAGCAAATGGAAGAGCAAACTTTGAAAAGATACGACACTTTTAGAGCATTACATCTCTCCGAGTTCATGTACTTATCGAATACACGTATTCGAACGATAATGGCATCATGTGAATCATGTGCCCTATTCTAATTATAAAGCGAACAAATCGAAATGAATGGCTCTTTAAAGAACCCACAACAGACAGGCATGCCGAGGCATCCGGATTCCTATTCTCAGGGAGTAAATATCGTATGCAGTGGTATTGTAGACTATCGGATATGGGTCCCCTCTTTGACTAATTAAACCTTTCCTTGCATGCAGAGGTCCATCCTGTACATGGTGTGGTGTGAGCTTCTGTTGCGTTTCTTGCTGCTCACTGCAAGCCTGTCAGAAGGATGGGAAGCAATTATGTTGTCCCACTGTTGTTGTTGGTGTTCAATCTTATTTTGCGGGATGGGCAAACTAATGAGGAGCATGAGAGATCAACAGGGGCGATGAGGAGATGGTGAGTGTCTTTCGTTTGTTCATTGAAGACATTAGTGGGGAACCCAACCCTTTTGATGAAATCTGTCAGATATCTAGTTTAAGGTTTCTTGCTCATCTTGATTCAAGTCCATTCTGGTGTTATAATTGTTATTCCATAATTACTAAAAATGTAAAGTCACTTTAGAGTTAACATACATTTTTCTCTATTTTAGTGAATTTTACGATGCTTGTATGGTGATAAATGTATGCCAAAAACTTTTTCAAAAAACAATGTGCATTTCAGAAATGAAATAACTTTCTTGTTTTTTAAAAATATTTTAGTTCATTAAATAAATACGTTGTGTGACTTCTTAATTTATTCAAATGCCAAGACCCACAATTATTTCATATTACATGAAAATAGATACATTTTATTGATCAGATATAAACTCATTTGTTTATAAATGTTCGTGCACGAATTTTCCTTGAAAATGTTGATAAAGGCATTAATTAGTTCGAACTCAGGTTGACTAACTGTTAAATTGAGTTGTAAATGCCTAGAATGTGATATTCAATTTCTTGTTTCAAATCATAAAGATTTGGCAAATTCAATTGTTTAGTTACTGTTTATACCAAAATTTTTACCCTCTTGGTTCACTTTCAAATTAACAACAAATTTGCGTTAGCATACAAAGAAATAAATTCTTTACAGAATATAAATTGCACATGGTAAAGTCAATTTATTTAAAATATAATTATTAAAATAGTTTTCTGATTTGCTCTCTAAAATTCAATTCGAAGAACATACAAAGTAAATGATATTGCGTACTATATTATTGTGGGTGTAATATGGTAACTTATGCTTGGTAATTGTCTTCATCTGTGCTAAGAGCCTAAATGGTGGCGATCTCTTCTCAATTCTCTGAAATATTTTAATATTTATTAGAGCTAAGTGACATCCAAAACTATTCTAGGAAAAATAATTCTTTAATCTTGTAGATTATTTAAAATAAATTAATTTTGTGTATTTATGGAGGGTTTAAAATGTTGAGCCTTTTTCATTAATTGGTTTTTAATATCACTTAACGTCTTGATAACTGGTTTAAATCAGATAAAATCTCCCCAAACAAACAAAACAATTTAAATTTTTAATTGGCAGTGAATCTTTTTCTAATGTTTCTTTCAGCTCATCCATTCTGTTTGACAGCTCAGAAATGAACAAAAATTTAATATATATTTTCATTTTAACTGTATATCTCATCATTGGTTATCAAACTATAGTAGTAATTCTTACCTTGGATTAACCGTTAAATATTTCTAAGGAAGGTTACTGAAGAACTCTCTGTGAGATAACAAAATCGACGATAAAATATATTTCCATGTATTTGGTAGAATATTAAAATCATGATCAAATGTTTCAGAGACTTTTAAGGTCTTGTTGTAATGGACTCGTTTAGAAAGCATAAGAGTCTCATGCCACGTGGTGGCTCAGAAGTTTGTAAAGCTTATTAATCAGGAACTAAGGCAGAAGCATGTCTTTGAAACTTCTTTACGAAAAATGACAGAAAAATAATTTAAATTACACACAGTTAATTCCATAAATAGCTTTTATCAGAAAAATGAATAGTGAACTGAGTGCACATTTCATGACTGTGTTTCTCTAAAACTGAATGGAAAACTCGTACAAAATATTCCAAGGATAACTAAATTATAATTTACAGAATGAAATTACTATTATTAAATTTAATTTCTCACGGAAAGGGAGCAGAATCTTTTATGTTTCATTTAACGATCATTTACTACCGACTTCATAGAAAGAATTAAACTGAATTCATATTTAAAGTAAATTTACTGGTGCCGAAGAAAATTAAAATTCCCCAGATGTTGGTATTTGAAATGTACGAAATTGTAGCCAAGATCAGTTTTGAGTTAACAAACACTATTTCTTCTTTCACTTGTTCATAAAGCAGATCTTTTTATTTTCTATTTTATTCTCTATTTTCTGAAATATCAATGAAAGGTTACAGAAATTAAATATCCAGTAATCTTGGAAACCGAAAATTACACGGAAGGAAAATTTCCAGTGAACAAATTTGTTTTCAGATTTTAATAATTATTCAGCAAATGATTACAAACCTTCATTTACCTAGTAGTATATATACTAATAAATTCTACACATATATATGTGATATTGATATGTTGTATTCATGATTAATTAATAGTTTTGTGTCATTTATTGAAAATGAAGAGGTCAACAAAATATTACAATAATTGCTAAAACATCATTTAAAATGAGTAAGTAAAAGAATGTAAAACTGAGAAAAATTATCTCACTTTAGATTTCGTTTAGACATTTTTGCTTCTAATTTTTAATCATCGGATCCATAATTTAATATCATGTAATCACCATAAAATATTAACAACAAAAACATACGAAATTATACATAATGATTTTGTATTCAATGCAATATTAGAAAGTTAGAACTAATTTAAGACTAGGAAAGTATTCTTGTTCAAATTATTTTCATTTAAATTTTACATTTCCTTTTGTACTTAATTTTAACTGCATTTAATGCCTGTATAATTCTATCAATTTAATTCCTTAATTTGAAAGACTTCATAATCTCTTAATGGATTTAATGCTGGATTAAGGATTGTTTGATTTACTTGAATATGTAAAAATTTGAGTACAACCTCCCAATATAATTTGAATTTTCATGTTTACATTATATTTCAACTTTGTAAAATAATTTTCACTTGATGGTAACAAACTTTATTAATATCCATAATATATGTTTAACTACAAAATATAGTTCAGTTCTTTAAGATTCATATGTTGAACATTGCCTTAAAATTCTAATTTTCATTGCACATTTGATTATTTATGTTTCTGTATAATCCTATTTAAATTTGTCTCAAATAACAATTACTGAAAAATTTATTCTCATTAAATATTTGATAATTAATTAAAAACATATTAGTGTTAATCATATAATAACAATAGTTATGTCCAATATTTTATTTTAATGGTTTTAAATAAATTAGCTAAGCAAATCTTATTCAAAATAAATAAATTAATAAATTAATTAATTTTCGTAAAATCGCTTGATAGTTTCTCTACACTCAATTTCTTTAAGGCACTAAAGCATTTGAATCGACCTTGAATAAATGACAAACCCTTAATACTTTAGTTGAATCCATTTCCTTTTGTAAACTAATAGGATAATACTTGGCGACTTACAACAGGTGCTTCATGCGATGCTAATTCAGTATCAATGGCTCGTGTTTTAGATACAAGCTTGAATCACGCCGTCTTTCTAGTAACAGCTTATAAAACTTGCCTGATCAATGATGATTGTGAATCTTCTATAAGGCAGATGGGATGGTGGTTATCAAGTAAGTCACAAAGAGTCCAAAGAATTATGGTTTGAAGTCAAGCAGTTCAGGCCATTTCAAATTTGAAGCAATGAGGTTTTGAGCGTCTTGCCTTGTTTGTGGGATATTTGTCTGCTTTGTATTTAAATGTTCCAAAACCATCTACATTTTGGCTGGTGACATTTGCACCGTTGATGTTCAAAATATACCAGATTATTTTGCTTTTGATCAAAGATAAGTTACAGATACCTGTTTTGTTTGTTTTGAAATCCATGAGTATACTATGGATTGATAATAGAAATTCATATAAATTGTTTTGTTCAAGGGTAGTTTAAAGTACTTTTAAAATAATCAAGTACATATGTTTTTGAGTATTCCATTATATACCATATATGCTCTTATCTCTTTCATATATATATAACATATATATCCTCACTCTTTCCCATGTGCTGGTCATTTGCGAGATAAAATGTTTGGGGACCTTGTTTGTTTGGTTTAATGCTTCGGCATACATAGTGGCTGGTTCCTAACGAAAAATTCCCGGTACTTCATCAGCGATCTTCTCCTCCTTTGAATATTTAATCAATATGTATTCCAACATTTCCATCCGGCAATCATTCATGTTGGAGCTATTTTCATATTACAGTGTTTACGTGAGCTTTTCATCACTTACAGGAGCCTACAAATATAGTTTCGGACTCAGTTCTGCAGAAAGATGTTTTCGTGTCGTTCAGGACAGCTATCCACAAAATATGAGTCGATACTAAAGATACATGGGAGCTTGGTGCGAAAGTGAGAATGTGGGTTTTGACATGTGGGGCCGGGGCAGAAACTTATGTCGGCGTTTTAAAGATGATGGTGCCATCGGCGCGGTGAATTTTGGCAACTAATTTGTTGAGGTATGCAAATATTGGATATTCTCGGGCAAATATGTTTTGTGACCGACTAATTGACTGATGTTTCGTTATGGCTGATGACTTATAGTGATCGCGAAATAACGAAGGCTGGGGTGCAAAACTGGTGAGTAGCATATAGGATCTGTCAAAGGGTTTGTTATCAGCGATGAAGAAAGTTAATAATGTCTCAGGAAGACAGTTCATATTTCTCGTGTCCCAACAAATCCGTCTGAGTTAATAAATTCATACATGGTCATTCGTGGGAAATGTAGGAGATGTTGGAATTTGATCAACTGTGCGTGACTCGCCAAAATCAGCAAATTATCTCATAACATTAAATCATCGGTAAAAATGAAGATGAGGTCATTTTCTTCTCTTATAAACTTTTGCGTTAAGTGTATGTCAGCCTCTCGACATTGTGATTTTACATACTTGTATAGCCTTCTTATTGATGGTATATCATGCTCTTATAATTGATGAAATGTTATTTATTGAGAATCAGAAAGTAATTTGTTCACTAAATGTGAGGCTTCGTTACTAGTACTCAGCTCTAATAACAGTGAAAATAATGAAAATAATATTCGACAATTTCGTCGCTGACAACTACTTGGTAGTAAAGGCAGATTGGAGACTTTAATCATCTTTATAAAATTTCATTCATTCTAATAGTACATTAAGAAACTGATCGTAATTCATTGTTTATTATATTGAAGTCCGATGGCGTAAAATGTTTCACAGATTTTCTGATGTTTAAATGACAGGTAAGAACACGCAAATACAGCCTTCAGATTGGAAGATATTAGTGATGTTAAAGGCATTGGAAAAGATTCTCGACAAAAAGAAATTCTAAACTGCTAATTAATAACAGATCATAAAATAAAAATTAGTATTCACTAAATGGTCATAAAGTATTTTGGCTACAAACATAACATTTTCAGAAGTGAAGTCAGCAAATTCTTTATTCCATGGCACGAATATGATTACAAACCTACACCTGCAATAATATTTGTGCAATAATCCGATATTGCTCTCATGATGATTAAACTAGTCGATGACATATAGATTCTCT
>BMAW01029963.1:7434-31578 GCA_019974015.1 Nephila pilipes | reverse complement strand
TTTTTTTTTCTTTTTCAGATAATTGTCTGCGAATGTTTATTAGAAGTGAAAGAAATTCCCGTCATTTAGTACAGAAAAGAATCAGGTATAATATTATAGTTTAAGAAAATATTTTAAAACAAATTGCTGGAATATGTATTCAAAAGCCCCTTAAAAACTTTATAGAACTTTATGAACCATATAAGAAGGGTTTTTTTGAAATTTTCCTTTCCTTTTCTTTTCTTCTTCTCAAAAAAAAAAAAAAAAACCCTTTAAATCTTTGCGAAGAAAAAAAAACCTTTCACCGTTTCTTTTTATTTTCTGCATTGTTGATTATGATTTGCAAATATTAATGTGAGAGAACTGAAATGTAAATTCCTCAAAAATATTTAATTTTGTCTTTCATTTGAAGATATTATAAAGGACATATTAAAAAAAAACCCAAAGAATTAGACGCGGAAACTTAATTATCATAGATATATACAGTATTTTCTTGCTATTCCGGCAGATATCAGACCAGAGTATTGACAAATTACCGAAAAAACGCCGGATTACTGAAAAATCAATAATATACAACATATTTAAATAGCAAATGATATGTATTATTGTATAAAATAAAACACAACACGTACAAATGGAGTGAAAAACACATAAAATAAGTAAAACTACAAACAAATGTACTGTTTTGTATTAATAGCCTATATTACATTCCATTGAAGCAGAAGGTATAAAGTATTTTTCAATGTTGTGCAAAAGTGCAATATTAATAGCAGGGGCCGGAGAGGCTAAGAGCAGGAAAAGATTATTGTCTCTTTTTCAATAAACTGTTCCCCCTCCCTCTTTTTTGGGGGGAGGGAGGAGGGGGAAGCTGGAATGTGAAGCATAATATTTACAGAAAGAATTTTTTTTTTTAAAAAAAGAAATTGCTTTAACACTCAGAATATACAGCAGAGTACATAATTTTTAACAATTTTTTTTAAATTTACTTTATCTCCTGGCCGAGACATATCTTTTTAATAACAAACATGTTAAAAGCACTCTGCTATAGGTATCTCGCATTTAACATTGCTTACTTCTTTAGCACCTGACATTTTTCGTTTAGCACAGACCCAAGGCTGATATGAAGCATATAGCACCTGTAATGAGAGGAAAGGGCACACATTGCAAGCTACGATTATAATTAACTGAAAATGATACTTACATTTCCAACAATAACTTAAACTCGCATATTTTTGTTCAATCAATTTTTAGAGACGTACTGCAAGACTAATATTAATTAAATAACCAAATATCAATTATGAACACTTTTTCCTCGCTAAGATAGATGCTTTTGTAATTACTATATTCTCTCTGAAATCAGATCTCAATCTACTAAAATATTCATAGCAAAGCACCGAGTAATGCGTTCGGGAATGACTGATTCATTTCAAAGCTGAAAACTCAACAATCTGGTCTGAATTAATTTTCATCACTCATAATGAAGATTTTTCTGCTATCCCAATTTTTTTTTTATTTATAATGTGGAAGTGTCTCATTTAATGAAGTAGACTACAATGGTTCATTTGCAAGTCATTGTCATTCCAATTTTTTTCAAAATAATAATAATAATAATAATAATAATTTTAAGTCAATTCCTGCTTAGGTCAACAAAGGAATTTTTTTTTTTATTTTCGTTACTTTTTATTAAATAATTATAATTCATATAAATATGTATATACACATGACAGAATCACAATATTATGGGGCGAAAGAAATTTTTTTCCAGCGATCTACACGCTTCGTCACTGACGGTATTTATTCCTAAATTTATATCCTGCTAAATATCTTATATAAGAGATTTTTTCTCTCTTATAAAACTGAAATTAATTATTTGAAAATCAAATAAAGGAAATTTATGCTACGACGAGATTCGATCCGAAGGCGTGAAGATTCCGAGGCGCTCTACCAACTTTGCCGTTGCAAGACAAATGACATAACAGTAGCATTGGCTTGTTTCTTAATTCATCCGGTAAATTAAATGGTTGGAATGCAGTTTAGCCCAGCCACCCTTGACGGCAGGAATTATTTGGCGGTATTTTTCCAAATGTGGCTACCCTGCTTCGCCTCGCTGACTTAACGTTCAGTCAAAAAAAATCGCCAAGTTTGGCAATTTTTGAAATCGCGCCAAGTGGTTGGGCTAAACTGCATTTTCACCGATTAAATTTAATTAAGTGAATTAATATTCGAAAAAACTGTATTAACATCAAGTGTCATCCACTACAAGTTTACAAAAATGTATTTGAACTTGAGTGGATGAATAAAAAGTATCTTATTAACGATTGAAAATTTGAACAAGATATATATATAGGGAGAGTGTGAGCTAATAGTAGGAATTTAATAAAAATACAAAGACATTTATCGTGACAGAAAGGAGTTCTTTTTGATATCAGAAAACTCCTTCCATATTTCATTTTTATATAAAATCAATTTTTTACATCTTGTTTAAAATTGTATTGTAAAACTGTAACACTTTACATTGTATTTTATATATTATATTTTATCTGTCTTTTTTTCATTTTATCTTAATTTGATTTTTAAAAAAAGCTGTGAAAATGTAAACAAATGTTTAACGCAGCATAGCTAGAGTTTGTTCTAGCACTATAAAGTCACTATTTATTCACTCACCATGAAAAACCAAGTGGTTATGGTCCCAAGTTCAGGGTTTGTGTTGTTTCAGTCGAGGACCTGTTAGTTTTAGTCCTGATATCACAGAAGTCCCAACGTATAGAGGGACTGATCCACTTTAAATTTGCCGGAATTCAACGGTGTGGAAATTTGGAGAGTGGGGTGCCAATTAGAGTGCCGTCCTCGTAACTCGACTAGGGCTCATAGTACTTCCGACCGATGAGAACAGATCCACTTTCTTTGGAGCAGATTCAACAGAAACAACCCATTGTTTTGATTATAGTTTGATTTATCGAAGTTTAATGGACGAACCCAAGTCTCTTCTACGGTGATGACTTGACTCGGTTGAGATATCAAATCGAAACTAACCAATGAATCAGTGTCATATTTGTTTTGGCACCGTTTAAAAGACGGTAGCACTTATATTACTAACTTACCTTATCAACATCATTTGGCGTCAAAATAGGTACTTTTTTGAACCACCCTCCTAAAAATAAAACACCACAATTACGTTCCAGTTATTATTAAGTAAAAATTTAAACAAAAAATGGACACAGTACTATATTAAAAGCTACGTTAGAAACAGACAAGAAAAATTGAAGTTTCTGGATAAATAAATGAAGGAAAACGAATAATTTTAGTTATTGAAATGAGATAGTACATAATAAAATAATATATATATATATATTACTGTGGAACAAGTATTCCAACACATTTTTACAATAAAACCTTAGAAATTTTCTGAAGTATTCCATCTTTTTTGATTCCGAGGCAAAAAGACATGAGATTTTCAATTATTTAAGAAGAAAATTGGTTAAATTTCGAAGGAATTTTATCAATAAACATTGTATAAAATTCACAATTTTAACTTGAATATAACAATATCTTTGAAAAAAAAAAAAGTTTTTACTATCCAATAATATCAGAAATTACTTTTTTATAATATTAATATTATTTATTTTAGAGATAAAGAATATTTTTAAACTAAATGCTATACATTTCGCATTGGATGCAGTGATGACTTTCTCTTACATCGGTTTTTCGATTTCATAAAAATCAGTATTTATGAAAAATGCTATTCAGAGAAGGAAATTATTTTTCGGAGAAGATCGCTGCTATAACACCGCCACATATTTACATCACACATGTGAAGTTCCGCATAAAGATAAGAAATATTGAACTAATTTAACATTTTGATATTTATTCATTCATTATTTAACTTATGTGAAATAGATTATAATGAATGTCTAGCTTGATAAAGTTTGAAAATTGTGCTTTGAGCACTGTAATACCTTGATTTTAGATATTTTGTAAAAAATCGTTTGCCTTTCAAAAATATAATTTGGTCACAATCAATAAAATATCGTCTGAAGATTGAGTTAAACTGAAGAGAATTTAATAAAAAATAAACTTCACTTATTGGATTTTTTTATTGCTTATTTGTTTCAAATTAAACTATATTATTTTTGTTATTAATCATTATTATAATGTAGCAATTAAATACTGAGAATTTTCATTATTTCTGATATTTTGTTTGATTCGTATTATAACTGATAATAAATTATTGGATATTATAACTGATAATATATTATTGGATATTATAACTGATAATATATTATCGGATATTATAACTGATAATATATTATTGGATATTGCAATTGATTGCATATTCTTTAGATTGCATTGTACTTATATACATAATACACATACATATCCCATGTATGTTAACATTGAAACACGCATAAATGCTCACAGAAAGAGGTCATAACATATGAAACATATTTCATTCAGAAGGTTTTTCGATAAGTGTTCTTTTCCGTTAAGAACGATCGTAAAAATATGCTTTATCACCTTCTCCAATATTTGGCATTGAGGTATCTCGTTAAAGAACAAGGAAATTTTAAGCATCAGTACTCTTGAAACATAATATAACTAGTTTATAAAATATATAAATAGATATTTTATAGTCTATTAAATATCAAGATAAAAATAGAGATTTTGAGTTATCAAATACTCTTATACATTGTGTTTCGTAATAGAATATTTTACTACAGTAACGTCAGAGCATCTATAAAATTTACAAAATTTTATGGTATTTTTAAACGTGTCCCTTAAATGTTTGCAAACAAAATTAATAATTTATTGTTTTTGCTCCAAATTATGTATACAAATCTTGCAGGTGGTCTTGATCTTATCCATAATCTTGTAGCTTAAAACTTATACAGATGTCTGACGTTTTTAAGAAAAACAAGATATAGATTACACATTCTGCTCCAAGTAAATTTTAAATAATGTTTAAAAAAGGAGAAAAAATTCAAGATTTAGTATTACAGAGTCCATTTAAATTATATTTTGATGCTGAAATCTACAAAATTGAACAATTTGGTTAAAAATCATGAAAATGTATTATCAAAAAGAGAGGGTGAATATAGATACGTGGATATAAACTAAAATGCAGACAAAAAACAATAACCGATGTTGATAAATAATTTGTTAATTGATACAAAAATAATATTTTGGATATTCATATGAACAAAATTTTTCAATTATTTCCATATCTTTATTCAGGCTTTTGCTATATTCAAGATACGTAAATGATATCCATGCCTCCTTTTTAAGAAAATATATTCAAATATTTAAATTAAAATGTTTGTTAAAATGGAATCCATCCTTTGCTGTCAAAAATATTTTACAAGGCGCAAAAAGAAATTTGCCTACGTTTAAATTTTATTCACAATAAATTAAGGGATTTTTCGAATTAAAAAAAAATTAATCATTAAATTTTTATAATTACTTTTGCTTTTTGTTCTCTCGAAGCGCTTAATTTTAACTTTTACTGATTTATTATGATTTTAATAGCTATGTAAAATATACAATAAGCAAATAAAATTAATAAAACTAGGCTATTGAATAACACATTAATTTTTAAACGATTCAAAAGATATTAACGATTCAGTGAAGAGAAAATAAAAATCTTGGAATTAAATTATTAGCTCATTTTTCTTTTATTTCTATAGCTTTTTTTTATTGCTCACAATTGAAATACGTTCATTTGTTCCGATATTATGACGAAAAATGTTTTAAAACCCAAGGTCATTATTTATGAGGCTAATACGCGCCTTTCGATTTTCGCAATTATCTGGGTATCCTTGATACCTAGATCTCGCTGGCCGAGAGCAAACTCATCTAAACAGATTTCGCTACTGATCACACAAGGGATAACAAGTAGAGGGATATAAAAGAAGCGTATACTAGATTTTTATGAACAGGGTAAATATATTTTCAATTCATATCTTTAGGTGTAATAAATTTAAATATCTGTGTACTCTTTAAAAGCTTTCAATAGGTACAATGAGTATCTGGATATTTTTTAGTGTTTTGTAGTATTTGATTACTCTGTTTTTCATGATAAATGTTTAGTATTTTTTATGCTATATGAAGGTGATTGGTGTTGATTAGTGATATTTTAAATGTTTTAAAGAAATTATTTTAATGTTGAGTATTTTATATAAAAATCTTATGGTACTTTTAGTTTTAATGCTTTTTTCATAAAATCGAAATTAAATGTAATATATCGATCCAAAAGCTGAGTTTCCATGGCATATTTCAAACACATTTTATGCATAATTTTTAAATTAACTTTTGATTTTTTTTTTATTAATTTTTTTCAGAAAAAAGGAAATAGCAATATTAAAACATATTGTATTTAATGCCTTGAAAAGAATTTCGCCACTAAAAATAGCATAAAAGTTTTTAATATGAAATCATGACAATAAGGATCAAACATTGACATTTCATGGAAGAGTGATGTTTTAGATACACTTATTGCAAATTCTGGGAGTTGTATCGATTATATCTTTACTATCAATAATCATTCTTACATTTAGCAAAAATTTTAAATAATTAAATAAGTAAGAGCACATAAAATATTTAGTTATAAGTAAATGGTTGTGTAATTTCTCAACAGATTTTACAAATGGGCCTATTACCTTGTAATATCTGCAAGGTTTAATAATTTAAATCACGTGAACACCAATTTAGTTAATCATGATTATATGGATAACATTCTAACTACTAAGAACTATTCTTTATACTAATTGAAGTTCCTCATGTGTTTGGAACCTTGCAAAAAACATTATTTTTGGATAACTTTAAAATAATATTTACAATTCAGCTTATTTTCTTGTGTACTACTGATAGAGAAGCTTGTTAAGCAATATTCTAGGTCATCATGATTAAAAATCAGGGATATGTAGCTACTATTCTCGCAGCCAAGAATCATTCTAAATAGGATTTATTAAATAATCACAATAGGCTAGAAATAAAAGAAACTTTTTTTGGATAGTTCTAAATAGCATTTAGAATCAAATCGTTATATACCCGATAACAATCGTGACTCAAACTTGAAGTCAAAGATTAGTCATTTTGTAACGTAATTCAAATGTAAAAAATAATAAAATAAAAATCCCGACTTCAAAAACATTCACGTGGAATTTAAGTAAAAATTTATCGTAACTTGATATTCTATATCAAATATTTCCATAATCAAAATCATTTGTACCGAGTCAGTTTTTGCACATATGTTCAAAACCCAAACAAAAATGTAGTATAAAAATTAAAGAATTTTTCTTTCACTGTAGCCAAAAGTTTGAACCTTAAAGTAACAATCATTGATCTTTTTCATACATTGTGAAGAATGTAAATAAGCAAATATTATAATAAAAATTTCAAAATTGATCAGCTGAATAATTTGTACATTAATGAAAATAAAACACACCCTTTGATAGCTATAACTACATAAGGATATTATAACGTTTGAGATATAATTCTAGGTAACCAAAACATCTAAATAAAATTTATTTTGCATATTAGTTGATCCTTATGTACATAATATTGTAAATTACAGCTATTTATACATATTTTTTCGATTTTAGACAGTTGAAGTAACTTACAATATGGAAAAGATAGAATACAAACTGCTGTGATCTATAATGCCCGCTTTCAAAAGGTCAAAAAACGGTGGGAGAAATGTGTGGCGATTGCGTATAGAGACACAAGAATATTAAACAAAAATGAAGCTTCTATCTCGACTATTTTTAGCAATCATTAAAACTTCACGATACAGCGCATTATTTAAATCTACGACTTCTCGAAACCAAATAATTCAATACGAATAGCTATAATCCACAACTGATGGTCATCAGAATAAATTAATATAGTGAATAAATTTTGTCCAGGTATTTCAGTTATTGTTCTGCAATAATAGAAACTTTACCGGTATCCCTTCGTGAATGAAATTATAAGCAAATGAAGCAGCAAACTTTCTGAAAAGATACGACACTTCGCTAGAGCCAGTGATACATACTCTCCCGGTTCATGTATATCGAATAGCATCCATTCCGAACGATAATGGCATCATGTGAATGTCGAGTCCCCACCTTCCAATTATAGCGAACAAATCGAAATAGAATGGCTCTTTAAAGAAGACCCACAACAGACAGGCACGTCGAGGCATCCGGATTCCATTAATCCTTTCCAGGAGTAAATATCGTGAGTGTGTGTGTGCTATCGATATGGGTCCCCCTCTTTTGACTAATTAAACCTTTTTCTTGTGATGCAGAGGTCATCCTGTACATGGTGTGAGTGTGAGCTTCCTGCTGCGTTTCATTGCTGCTCACTGCAAGCTCAGAAGGATGTAGCGGCGAAGAAGTGTTGTCCACTGTTGTTGTTGTGTTGGTGCCAATCATATTTGCCGAGGGATGGGCAACAACAATGAGGAGCAGAGAATCAACGAGGGGAGCGATGAGGAGATGGTGAGTGTTCCTTTTCGTTTGTTTCACTGAAGCATTGTGGTGGGTAGATAACCCTTGGGTCACTTTGATGAAATCATGTCAGATATCTAGTTTAAGGTTTCTTGCTCTCCATATTGATTCGTTCTATTCCTGAGTGTTATAATTGTGCTTATTGCCGATAAATTACTAAAATGAAGTCATTTTAAGAGTTGTAATAACATTTTTCTCTATTTTAGTGAATTTTTACATGCTTATTTGGTGACAAATGTTGCTAAAAAAACTTTTTTCAAACAAAAACTAAGGATGTGTCATTCAGAAATGAAATATTAACAACGGGTGTTTTTTTAAAAATATTTTTTAGTTCATTAAATAAATACATTTATTATGAAACTTCTTAATTTATTCAAATGCCAAGACCCACCATTAATACTATTTACATGAGAAAATAGATACATTTTTAATCAGATATGGCTAATTTCATTTATAAATGTTTTCGTGCACGAATTTTCAGCGAAAATGTTTAAATCAAGGCATTAGTCCAGTTCGAACTCGAGTTGACTAACTGTTAAGTAAGTTGCCTTAAAATGCCTAGAATGTGATATTAATTTCAATTCCAATCTAACTATAAAAGATTTGTAGAGTATTCAATTGTTTAGTTGCACATTTATGCAAATTTTTACACCCTCTTTAAGGTTTCCGCTCAAAATTAACAACTTAAATTTGCGTTAGCATACAAAGAAATAAAATTAACTACAGAATATAAATTGCACATGGTAAATTAATTTATTTAAATCTATAATTATTAAAATAATGAATTCTAGTTTTAAATTTGCTCTCTAAGAATTCAGTTCGAAAAGGGAACATGTGAAAGTAAATATTTGACATATTGCATGCTATATTATTGTAGGTGTAATATATGGTAACATACTTGGTAATTATAACTACATCTGTGCTAAGAATACAAATAATTGCTTGATCTCTTATGAATTCTCTAGAAATAATTTTAATTTAATATTTATTAAGAGCTAAAATGACAGCTAAAACTATTCTAGGAAAAAAATAATTCTTTAATCTTTTATGAATTATTTAGAAATAATTTAATTTTGTATTTATGGAGGGTTTTAAATCTTGAAGAGTGAGCCTTTTCATGTTAGTGGTTTTTTTTAATATCATAACGTCTTGATAGCTTCGTTTTAAAATCAGATAAATCTCCCAAACAAACAAGAAACATTTAGAATTTTTTTTTAATTAGTGAATCTTTTTTTCACAATGTTTCTTTTAATATCCATTCTGTTTTGACAGCTCCGAAACAGACAAAAAAAATTTAATATATATATATTTTCATTTTAACTGTATATCTCGTAAGCCATTGGTTATCAAACTATAGTGTGTTCTTACCTTAAGTTAATATGCGTTAAATATTTCTAAGGAAGGTTACTGAAGAACTCTGTAAAATACTAATGAGATAATAACAAAAATCGGCAGAGTAAATGTAATTTCAAAATGTATTTTGAGAGCAGAATATTAAAATCATGATCAAATGGTTCAGAAGACTTTAGATCTTGTTTAATGGACTCGTTGAAGAAAAGAAAAGCATAAAAGTCATCATGCACGTGAATTTAGCTCGAGGTTTTGTAAGCTTAATCAGGAACTAGGCAGAAGCATGTCTTTAAAACTTCTTTTACGAAAAAAATGACGAAAAAAATAATTCATCCTACACACAGTTAAATTCCATAAATAAAAGCTTTTATCAAGAAAAATGAATAAATTGAACTGAAGTGCACATTTCATGACTGTGTTTCTCTAAAACTGAATGGAGAAAACTCATGCAAAATATTCCAAGGATAACTAAATTACTTAAAATTTACAGAATGAAGTACTATTATTACAATTTAAATTCTCACGGAAAAGGGAACTTTGAAATCTACTTTATGTTTCATTTAACGATATTTACACTTGCACCGACTTCTAACAAAGAATTAAACCTAATTCATATTTTAAGTAAATTTACTGGGTGAAAGGTTAAAGGGAATTTAAGATGTTGGTATTTGAAATGTACGAAATTGGCAAAGTCGGTGGTGCACGGTTAACAAACACTATTTCCTTCTTTCTACTTGTTCATAAAGCGAATCTTTTTTTTTATTTTACTATTTTTATTCCTATTTTTCTGAAAATATCTCAATGAAAGGTTACATTACAGAAATTAAATATTATCAGTAATCTTGGAAATAAGAAAAATTACACGGAAGGAAAATTTCCCATTTAGTGAACAAATTTGTTTTTCGATTTTTTAATAAATAATTATCTTCCTTATACTTAATAAATAAATTTACAAACAAACCTTCAATTTATAAGTAGTATATATATATATATATATATACTAATAAATTACTACACACACATATATATATATATATGTGTGTGTGTGTGTGTGCGTATTCATAAATTAATTAATAGGTTTATTAGCTCAACTTATTTATTGAAAAATATGAAAAGAGGTCAACAAAATATTACAATAATTACGCTAAAACATATTTAAAATGATAAGTAAAAAAAGAATGTAAAAAGTTTATGAGAAGAAAAAATTATCTCCACTTTAAGATTTCGTTAGACATTTTTTACTTCTAATTTTTAATGTCGGATATATTTAATATCATGTAATCACCACATAAAAATATTAACAACAAAAAAAAGCATACGAAATTATACATAATACGATTTTAATAGCTTCAATGCAATAGAAGATTGAACTAAATTTTAAGACTGAGAGAAATATTCTTAGATTCAAGTATTTCATTTAAATTTTACATTTCCTCTTCCTTTAATACTTAATTTTTAACCTGCATTTTAATGCCTGTATAGAATTCTATCAATTTCGTTCAACTTAATTTTGAAGAGAACCTAATAATCTTAATCTTAGATTTAATACAGATTAAGGATGATTGTTTTACGATTTACTTGAATATGTAAAAATTTGAAATTTCCAACCTCCCAATAATTCTATATGAATTTTCATGTTTACATTATATTTCAACTTTTGTAAAATAATTTTTCACGCTTGATGAAGTTTAACAAACTTTATTAATATCCATAGTAATATGTATGTTTAACTACAAAATATAAATTCAGTTCTTGCAAGATTTCGTAATATTCAAACATTGCCTTAAAATTCTAAATTTTCATATTTCTTTACATTCTAAAATTGTTATGTTTCACAGCTTATAATCTATTTAAATTTGTCTCAAATAGCAAATTACTGAAAAATTTATTCTCATTAAATATTTGATAATTAATTAAAAACATATTGGCTCATGATAATCATATAATAACAATAATTTAATAATCCAATATTTTATTTTAATGGTTTTAAATAAATTAGCTAAGCAAATCTTATTCAAAATAAATAAATTAATAAATTAATTAATTTTTCGTAAAAATCGCTTGATATAAAGTTTCTCTACCTCAATTTCTTTAAAGAGCACTAAAAAGCATTTGAATCGTGCCGAATAAATGACAAACCCATAATACTTTAGTTGAATCCTATCCATTTCCACTTTTTGTAAACTAATAGGATAATACTTGGCAAGCTTACAGCTTATGAATTGCTTCCATGCATTCTTTAAATTCAGTATCAATGAGACTCGATATTTTAGATACAAACTTGAATCATAGTTTGGCTCTTTCCCAAACAGCTTATAAAACGCCCTGATCAAATGATGAATTGTGATCTTCTAAAGGCAGATAAGGATGGTGAACTATCAAGTAAGTCACAAAGAGTCCGAAATTATGATTTAGAAATTCCAAGCAGTTGAGCCCATTCATTCTTAGAAAGCTTAATAAAAGATTTTTACAAGGCAAATCTTCGCCTTATTTTATTAGCGAGATATTTATCTGCTGGCAAAATATTCCAAAATATATCTATTTGCTTCGTGTATTTACAGATGAAATATTCAAAATATATAATTATTTGCTGATAAAGTATTCCAAAATATATTTATTTGCTGTTAAAATAATCCGAAGTATACCTATTTTCTGATTAAATATCCAAAATATATAATTATTTGCTGATAAAGTATTCAAAAATGCACTTTTTTGCTGTTAAAATAATCCGAAGTACATATATTTGCTGATTAAATATCCAATATATATATATATATATATATATATATATATATATATATATATGTATAATTATTTGCAGATAAAATATTCCGAAGTATATTTATTTGCTAGTTTAATATTTCAACATATAATTATTTGCTACTGAATAAATATCTGAGATGCTAGTACCGGATCTAGGAAATACATTTTGATATGTATCAGTTAGTAGAGGTTTCGTCTCAAAAACGATGTATTGGGTCAATCTCAGAAATATTGAAAACCATTGTTCTAAATGTTAAATATAATAACAGCAAGATTGCATTAAAATTTGACATTCAAGAAAACATAATTAAGATAAAAAAAAAAAAAACTTTTTTTGAAAAAATAACTTTTTCAAGAATTATAAGTTCTCAATTTTTTGAAAATATTTCTTATTTATTCAGTGATTCATAAAAATTTCTAGGATTAATAAAATCTGCATGTAAAAGTTTTTTAATCTTAATTATCTGTTTTCATTCTTCTCTGAGCAGAGTATTTCAGAGGCAATTAATTTTTCTTGATAATTTGTTTTAAGGATTAATACACTGCATTTCTAGTTATTAATTTAATTTTTTTTTGAATGTGAGAAATGAAATCTGTAACGTTTTTTTTAAAAAATGTTTTTTTTAATTGTTAATGTGGATGATACATTTGTAGAGACATTTTATTAAAATTTCAGTTACTAAATAGAAATGAATTTCTAGACTAAAATTTATGAAATTGAGCACTTTGACACTTTATATTTAAAGTGCTTTAATATATTTGAAAATTTTATATTAAGTGCCATATTACTTGAAATAAAGCTAGATTAAATTAATAAATAAAATTATGATTATATACTTATTTTTTATTTTCAAAAAAAATTATTTCATAGAAAATTTTTAAGTTACCACAAGGAAAAATATAACGCAAAACACAACAATTAATAGAAATACGTATTTGAATCTATTAAATTTGATTATGTTTCCTTAATCGAACACGTGAAATTAAAAGAAATTTCACTAAGGATTCAAAGGTTGCTTAAAATATTTTCTTTCATTTGATTTTTTTATAAATATTTTCCTTTCTAAATTCGATAACTTTTAAGTCATAAATACAGTTCTTACTTTTTTTATATATATATTTGTTTGTCATGTCTTTTAAAGTGAATGAAAATAATATTACACTAATAGTATTATAATAAATCCTT
Organism: Nephila pilipes; assembly: GCA_019974015.1. Classification (NCBI taxonomy): domain Eukaryota; kingdom Metazoa; phylum Arthropoda; class Arachnida; order Araneae; family Nephilidae; genus Nephila; species Nephila pilipes. The sequence continues at coordinate 17,814 of BMAW01029963.1, read as the reverse complement.
TCCTGTTCACAATCTATTTTTAGAATGCGATTTTTTTTTCATCTTTCACAGTGGTAAAGTTTATTTATTTTGCTTCTGACAATGCTAATAATGTGAGATGCGATAAAAAATTTAGGAAAGGGTGGTATCATTTTTGTTATAAAGTTATCTCGTAATTATATACACAATAAAACAGTTTTTAGTTTTTTTTTTTTATTATTTGATCTAGCGCGTTAAAATACTTTCTGTAAAGAACAAAATAATCGTTTGCTAATGAACCATGAGGAATGGAGCATTTATACTCAAATAACTGAATTTTAAAGTTATGAAAATAATGGATACTCATAAAATGTAATACAAGAATATAAAAAAAAATGTAAAGAATTCATATCTTTAGAATTTTTAGATATATATAATATCAGAATAGTTTGTTATATATATTTATTTATCGTATGAATGATATCTTACTTGATAATAAATAACATTAAAAACAAACGATAAATAATACACTAAAACTTGAACAGTTTTGTTATGAAATTTTGGCAGCTTTGTTTGTTAGAATATCTATGATTCTAATAACACTTTATTCAAATAATTTATTGTGTACCTGAAGTTATTTTCATTTTATTTCTGGAAAAATAGTACTTGCGTATTTTAAATTTATATTGATTAAAATGTGAACAACCTAACGGTTTTAGAAGTTACGAAATGTATCTATGCCATTATGGATTTAATTTTTATTCATTAGATACAAGTAAGAGTTGTATTCTTTATCGGAAGATTAAATTCCCTATTTGAATTTTTTAAATTTTTTTTTCCATTAAAAAACCTACTTTATGTATAAAAAGAAGTAATAAAATCATTTATTTCCATTTTAAGAAATAGAAAATGTATCATTTAAAAAATGTTCTTTGTACATAGAAAAGCGTTAAGCGAATGAGTTCATTATTATTATTTTATTATTTTTCTTATTTTTAACTAATTTCATATTTGGAAAGATCATCGTTTATTTTAATACATAGTAATCATATTTTTATTGCACTTGTACTTAATTTAGATTTTCTAAGGAATTTATATATTAATAATTTATATATATTTCTTATGAATTATTAAGTATTTATGTAATAGAATCACAAGTGGTTATGTAACGTAATTTTTTTTACTTAACTTAATATTTTTACACAATTAATATTACGTATTTAAGCTTTATTGCAATAAACGTTGAAATTTTTTATTTCATGAGATCAATTATAATTGATAATTTCTTGTAGGAAATTTATTAATTATTATTTAAACAGTCAAATAACTTGAGGATTTTTTCCGGTTTGATACTGTTTCTGCTGTGCTCACATACTTTTACAGAATTACAAAAATAAGTAAAAACTTCTTTATGAAAGAAGGAAACCGCTAGAGTTTCGGAAATATTAATTTTTTTTTGTATATTATTTTATAATAATTCCTCATTTTAACTCTCAGTTGTATTTTATCAATTAAAGGATCAACAAAAAGTTTCAGAATTCGAAAGAAAAAAAAATGAAGTTGTAACACGTTAAAGAAAAGGGAATTAGCCTTTACATTGCTTTTAATAAAAAAGAACTAAAATTTATTGCAAAATATCTAAAACTAATCATTTTGCTATCTTCATTGGAAAAGAAGTTTTATGTGTAATTCAATTTTTTGTCTGTAGTGTTAACAATAAATGTTTGTATTACTATACAAAATATTTCCAGTTAAGATGTTGAGTTAAGCTCATTTCTGGAATGATATATCTTTTAAAATTATTTCGGTATTTGTTTATAAAATAAATATTTTAATTAGTTCAGAGGTCTAAATTTTAGATCCGATGTGAATATTTTTATGAGACGAATGAGAAACTTAATTTATAGTTTAAAATCTATATCAATTTAAGAAGACATCACTGAGAGATTTATCAGTAAGTTAAAAAAAATGACTGTCGAGGAATATATTTCGGTTAAGTATATTTAAAAATATTAATTACTACTGCTTTACAATCTTTTATTACTGACTTTTAATCTTTTCCTACAGAATTACAATCTTTTAAATCTAAATTTCCTGATGTAGTATCGAAATACTTATATTAAATAAGAAAGTCAATGCGCACTGCAATGATATTAGTACTACATGTATAGTAATAGGAAGATATCAAATAGATTTTGTATGGAAAGATCGAATGAAATAAAAAAAAACAAAACAAAGTTTTATCTGTTGCTGGCGATCATGCACATTTTTATCGAACAATGAAAAAATAAAGAGCAAAAGCATCTTGATAAAAATGAAAGGAATTTTTTTTAGCAAAATATTACATAAAAGCAATTTTTATCAGAGTTCGGAAGCGTTTATAGTTTCCTTACTTTTAATTCATAAAGATGAAGTCTTCAAATAATTTTGTTTCAAGTTTTTAAACCAATGTTTTATTCTAATAATATTGATATGCAGTTCTTACCTATTGTTATCGAATAATATTACTATTATTAAGAAAACTATCAGAAAATATCTGATATTTCTAGAGATCAACTAATTTTAGTTTTTGAAAAAGATATTTCTTAAAACAGATGCAATAAATATTTCTTAAATCAGAATAAGAAATTTTACTGACGTAATCGAAATTAGGACTATTTTTGACTATGTTTTCCCTTGAGAAACATAGACAAAAACTAATTCTAAGTCTATGTCTTTGCTTTCCTCAACTGTCATTGAACTAATAAGCCTAAAAAAATAACGATTATTCCTACAAAATTAAAAATGTAATTGAAACCAGGTAAGATATCATAAAAAATTATTAATAGCTTAGTGTTCTATTTGGTGAATGAAAAACACACTTTGGAACTTAATATAAAGCTACTGAATTGATTTAATGTTTTATTCTATATGGATTTTTAGAACTTAATATGGTGAAAATATGCGAACATTTCTACTGAGAATGAAACATATTTAATAAATCTATGAAGAAGATTCTAAATTTCCATCCCCTTCTAGAGAGATAACAAATTAATACATTCGTCATCAGTAATACGGAAAAAGTTGTTTGAGGTATAATTGAAACATATTTATTTTCTTCCTGAACATTGAGTTACTTCTAAGCATACGAGACATTAAGATACAAAATATGAAGCATCTCACTATTCCCTAACGTCGAAGAAAACTTTTTATTTCAGTTCATTTTGTAGAGCAAAAATGCCTTCAATCGATTACAGCTCAAACACAAGATTCAACTGCAATCAAATAATTAAACATTTTATCTTGTTTTTCTGTTGAATGCAAGCCAGTTAAATCTTCTTGAACAAAACCATTTAACTTGCAACTGTGCGCAAAACAAACTCAAGTTATTCTCAAGTAATCCCCAAGTGTAATTGTTATCCTTTGATTGGAGGGTTTCAAAACAACATATTTCAAAGGAAAAAAAAAGAATCGTGATTGTGTAATTAAAAATCGATAATTGTTCCGCAAAGATCTAAGGTCCATCCTCTTTTATCTGTGGTAAAGAGACCCTAGAAATGCGCCGCAAAGGAAACCTGTGCGGAACTTACTGCCAGGATAGGTGCTGCTGACGACACACCGAAAAAAGAAAAAGAAAAAAAAAAGGGCGGGTTCCGAAAAGACCTCACGTGACCGTGAATTGAAACGTGGATATCTCCGTCAGAATGGCCTCCTGTGACGCAATGCTATACCGTAGCATTGAAAATTAATTGATAAAAAACTCAAATATCGCTAGCAAATGGTTGAAGAGAAGGCAGGATTATTATCAGTAGATTGATCATTTGATTATGGATCATTATATATAATTGTAGAAATGAATATTAAAAAGAAATTAATAGCTATGTAATATGTTTTTATTCTTCAATTGCGAATGCTCAGCTTAAATACTAATTCTTGTTACATTTAAAAAAAAATCAGATTTTATCGATAAAATGAATTATAAATAACGCGAAAGTAAATATTGTTTACTAATATGTAAATTAAAATTGTAACGAAAGAGTTAATTATGTATCAATTCTGACAGACGATTGAGTTAAATCTGAAGTATAATTATTTAAACAACCTTAGTGTTATAAAAATAGAAGTAACAAGAATTTGTGCAGATATAGAATAAATTAATCCAATAAACATAAAAATTTTAACTGATTCTCTTCAGTAATTTATGTGTTAAATTTTAAGATGAAATTATTATTTTTTAATTTTTTATCCTTAACAGATTCTAGAAAAAATAATTAGTTGCATTTTCAGAAATTTGCACTGAAATTGAGTTAAACACAAATAATCTTAACTTAAGGTAATTTTTTTTCTAATTTATACAGTATTATTATTTCATGCGAACGGGGTACGTTTTAAATACTTCAATTTTCTCTAACAATTTCAACTCTTCTTTTTGTTAGAGAAATAACTTATGATTCAAAAGTAAAAAGGCACCATTTTTCTGAAGGGATGATAACTTTCAATTAAGACAAATGGAGATATCAGAACACGTGCGAACTGTAGATATGTCATAACAAAAACGATGAAATGATTAAATTTTACATTTCAAGAAAGGATACATGCATAATTTTATGCCCAACGATTTCATAAAGCAACATCCTATTTTGAAGCTTTTTGTGATAATGTGTTTTGATTTATACGACCTTAATATCAACACCGATATCCAGACAAGGGAAATCCGTTCTTACTTTAACTGAAGAATAAGCATTTGAAACAATAAAAAAAAGTAATTCTTAAGAAGATTTCATTTTTGTGATGCTTATGAAAATTAAAAGTTCATTCAAACCTTCCGCCTCCCCCGCTTTTAATACTAGTTCCTTAAACAGGCCTCAATTTTTAAATAGAAGGGGAGGGGAATGGTTCATATACAGTCGAAATATATATATATATATATATATATATATATATAATTATTATTATTATTATATAGTTTTATAATCTTAACAAAAAATTTTAAGTTTAATTTATCACTTATATATATCTACGTCTCTTGTCCAGGTTTCAAAATAATGATGTATTTTGTCAATAGCTTCTTCTTTGGGTGCGATATTAATATGCTATCAAAAACCAATTCATACAACAAATTATAATAATTAAAGTATCTTAAATCTTGTAGAATATTTAGGGACTACTTTAATTTCTAAGTGCAATGGTTCGAACAAACACACCTTCCTCCTACACACACAAACAAACTAAAAGCTCTTAATTGTTTTTTATTCATCAAACGTATATTTACTACTCTCCGCTTGAGAAGGAATAACAAAAATAAACAACTTTGAATTTAATTCAGGCTCATTGGAAGAATAGAGAATCGATAGCACAGAATAAAATAATAAAATGTCGTATTAAAAAGAAAAGCAAGCCTCTGAAGCTTATTGCATTTCGAAGACAATAATTACCTATTAAAAAGCTTTCTACGAATATGAGAGCTTGCAAAAAATAGAACGTCAAACTGAAATATTAGTTGCTAATCTGATGTATGTGCAAATGGTCGACATTAACGAAGACGAAGTTGACGATAAATGTCTATAAACTGATTATATAAGATACTTTTTTCAGGTATTGTAATTAACACATAAGTATATTTCTCTGAAATAAACACGATCACTCCTCTCAGAGATAATTTTAACACTAATAGGTCAATTGAAAAGTCCCCGGCCTACCATAGTAAAACACATTTTTTTGGCAAAATTAGTTTTTTTATTCAGCATAATTCCCTTCAAGGATGATACACTGGTTATAGCGACCTTCCAACTTTTCGATACCATTTTTGTAGTACGATTTGTCCTTTGCTTCAAAATAGGCCTCAGTTTCGGCGATCACCTCTTCATTCGACGAAAATTTCTTCCCAGCGAGCATTCTTTTGAGATCTGAGAACAGGAAATAGTCGCTGGGGGCCAGATCTGGAGAATACGGTGGATGAGGAAGCAATTCGAAGCCCAATTCATGGAGTTTTGCCATCGTTTGCACTGACTTGTGACACGGTGCATTGTCTTGGTGAAGCAGCACTTTCTTTTTCTTCAAATGCGGCCTTTTTTCGGCGATCTCGTCCTTCAAACGGTCCAATAAAGCTATGCCATAGGCGCTGTTGATGGTCCTTCCTTTTTCAAGGTAGTCAATGAAAATTATTCCATGCGCATCCCAAAATACAGACGCCATAACCTTGCCAGCCGACTGTTGCGTTTTCCCACGCTTTGGAGCGGGTTCACCATGTGCAGTCCACTCGGATGACTGTCGATAGGACTTCGGAGTGAAATGATGGAGCCATGTTTCATCCATTGTCACATTCGACGCTAAAACTCGGGTTTATTATGCTTGATCATCTTCAAACACTGCTCCGAATCATCAACTCGTCGTTGTTTTTGGTCAAAAGGGAGCTCGCGCGGCACCCACTTTGCACAGAGCTTTCTCATACCCAAATATTCGTGAATGATATGATGTACACGTTCAGTTGATATCTTTAGAGTGTCTGCTATTTCGTTCAATTTCAATTGACGGTCATTCAAAATCATTTTGTGGATTTTTTTAATGTTTTCGTCGGTAACAATCTCTTTTGGGCGTTCACCGTCTTCGGTGCTCATTTCACCACGTCTAAACTTAGCATCCAATCCTTGATGGTTGATTTTCCTGGAGCAGTGTCCGGAAACTCGGCATCAAGCCAAGTTTTTGCTTCAACTGTATTTTTTCCCTTCAAGAAAAAATCTTTCATCAACACGCGAAATTCCTTTTTATCCGTTTTTTTCACAATAACAGAAGTTACTTCCCTCAAAATGCTATAATTCACAAACTAATGATCCGACAGCTGTCAAATTTATACACGCATCTTTTGAGGGTTAGGGCTAACTAAAAAACATATGGATTTAATTCTAGTAGTGCAATCTATGTGTCAGACCGGGGACTTTTCAATTGCCCTGTTAGAACGACTGGAGTGGACATTTTGACTTCAAAATTACTTTTGAAAGCTGCAAAGTTTGAGAAGAGATTATTCTTCAAACTCTTATGTCAGTTCACTGAAATTTCGTGACTTTTATTATATTTATTCGGTTATAAATGTACATCACATTTTTTTATCTTCTCAATAAAGTATATCAAGTGTGTAAATTAATGTTCTATCTAGAACGACAGAAAACGGTCGAAAAATAATACTATAGAGATTTGAACCATCTGATATTGAAATATCTTCTTTTTCTCGCTTCGGATTTTTTTTGGAACTCCTTTCACGCATTCGCTTGCTTCCAGAGCCATTGCAGATGAATATGATTTTATAACATTGACAAATTGCACGTGTTTTATGGCTATTTTTTCAATACCTCGCTCAAAGAGATTGGGTTTTGATGAGTATTCGGCTTTTTTCATCAACTCAAAGAAAACTGCGGTGATGATGATGAAAATAGGGATTCATATTTCAAGACACGTTCTGAGAAAAGGATTCTTGATCTAAGTTAGGACTCCTCAGGAAGAAAAATTGATGATGAAAATCTTCGTAACATATTGCTGGCTCTTCAGACAATCTTCATCGCCAAACGAAATTCGATGGTAAATGCCTGATGAAAGCGCTATTATGTCTTGGAGATACGCTTCAGGCAACGTATTGAAAGAAATAAACAGGATGCATTCCGTTTGAGAAAAAATATTGGAGAAAATGAAGCTTAATCTTGGCGTTTGCTGTTTTCCGTATCCACGTTGAAACATATTAAGAAATATACTTTTGAAGAGGCTCGCCGTCAATTTATATTGAATTCATGAGATATTTTCTTAGAAGAATTGATTGCTTTTATTATTATTATTTTTTTTTTGCTTTTATTGAATGCTTACAGTTTACGCAAGAAGAGGAATATGTTTTTTTAGACTTAAATGACTTATGGTAAAAACAATGGGACTCTCCAGTATTCAGTTAAGCGAATGCGAATCCATTTTGATGAAATTATACGGTTCATGCAGTTTGATGATAAACTCACTCGGCTTAAAAAGGAAATATTTTTCCTTGCCTTTGAGTTATAATCGTTTTTTGTTGAAAATCCTCGTTTGTGTTTTATAGCGTATGCTATTATGACAATCAACGAAAAACTAATGTATCTGTTTCTTTTAATGAGGAGAAAAATGCTTCAACAGCCCATTATATTACATAAACGTAAAAAATTTCTGTTGGGAGACGAAAGTTCTATTGCCGGTAGAAATTGAGGAAAGCTGCCACTGATCGGCTAAGATACAACTCCAAATGATTCTGATCAAAAGTTCTAGTGAGCTCCCAAAAAACTATTATTGTTTGTTGGAGTAAAAAAATGTAAAAAAAAAAATTAATAAATTGAAAAAAAGTTCTCTGCAAAGTTTTGCAAAGAACAGATTTAGCCACCCAAGGTGCCCTTTTTTAATAATTACTATTAAATTACTCAATTAAACATACGAATTAACGTAAACTATGAAATATTGAGAAATGGACAATAGTAAACTTTTCCGATATTAAACTTGAAGAAAACGATAAATTACTAAATTGAATATATTTAAGCTGAATGTAATTAAAATTAAAGCAAACGATGAATTGTTAAATTGAATATTATATCAGCAACATGTAATTAAAATTAAAGCAGACGATAGATTGTGAAATTGAATATATTTAAGCTAAATGTAATTAAAATTGAAAATGATAAAAAATTGAAAAGTGATCTGGTACGCCACAAGTGATCCAACTAAAACAGTAGCCCCTTGGGTGGTTAACAAATTTGCGTCTTGAGCACGATACATACAAGTATTAAGATAGCTTATAGACTCTAAACGTCCACATAAGCTGTAAATTTTTACAACTTCGCTAAATGTGGCGTAGATGTACTCGATCAACCGAACCGATTGTGCGAAATGGGATCAGTTTCAAGGAGCTTGTTTATATTTTTTGCAATGTTCTACATATTACAATCATAAATTACTGGATTTTATTTAGAGGATGCCACTCTTCTTAAATTTTTCGAAGATCATTTAATATGAATCTTATTAAAAAGTAGATATTAATACGTTGTTCCTCTAAGAAACAACCTGCAGCCTACTAATTATTCCAAAAGCAATAAACGTCGTCAATGCTCATGATGCCTAAACAAACAAAGTACTGTGTTCCTCATTTGTTTATCACGTTTGTGGAAAACGTCACAAGAATAGTGAATTAATTATTTTTGTTGCAAATTGTGTGTTTATGACTACTATAAATAACTCAATAAGAATGCAATGCTCTTTTCCCTCCCTGAAAACAAAGGTACTTTATTTTTTGCAATAAAAATTTTACTATTAAAAATGTTGAATGCCTTTTAAGCTGTTTAAAATAGCTTATTTTAAATTTTTGTAATGGTACTTGTGTTGAGAATCAAACATTTGCTCTTAATTTCTCTTCGCAGTCAAAATGATCACTAACAGTCGTTCTAGGTAGTTAAAAACATCAATCGCTCTAGTGTTAATCTTGTTTTTCAGACAATTGTGGGATTCCGGCGGTCTTACCCGAAGTTGATACTGACTTGGATAGGGGTAATCTTGTCCGCCGGCTTTCTGTTCATCCCTATGTCATGGAGGAAAACAATACTCATGAAACTCACACATTCTCAATGCTCCGTCGAAGACGCAGAAAAAGTCCTCCTCGAGGTGAGTTGAGAAAAATCTGTACATAACAGAAATAATACGTGAAACATATTCCTTTCAACGCGTATTCATTATTTTTACAAACAAGCATTTATTGCTGTACTTTATTGTGTTATGCTTTGTCCATGCTTAAAATGATCCCGTTTTCCCCTTGGCTTTCAGGACATGTACGAGCAGCAGTTCGTCGAGACGGTCATCAGGCCGTCAGACAATTCGCTTCCATCCAAACAGCATACGTACTTTCATAACAAAAAAATCAAATACATATGGGATTCTCAGCATTCCAAGTTCGTCAAAGTGGAGTAAGTAATGCGAAAGGGAGCCGCCAATCATGAAACAAATATTTTATAAGGGATGCATACAAAGTACATAAATCCTTCGGAATGCGTCCTCCCGAATGGCTGCATAAAGACAGATACACGCGATGCCTCTCATGTACGATCGTACTGGCAGTTCGAAATACCACAAAATAAGTGTATTTTGAAATTACCGAAAATAAATTGTTCCTTTTTATCTTCTATGTATAACCCATTTTATATATAAGCGATCCAGAAAGGTTAGTTTATGAAATTTGATTACAGAAAATGATCTATGATCCCCATGAGAATATATATTCGAAGTTTGATTGAACAATTAGGCTGTAATGGCATTAACTTTTTCATTTATCTCTCTGTCTTAAATAATTCGCATTGCATCGGAAATCTGAGCATGTATTCTATGTAATGCGTTATTCACTTTTCAACATAGTCTCCGTCTCTTTCCATCTTCTCCTTGGTCTCTATAGACTCT
>BMAW01029962.1:0-86309 GCA_019974015.1 Nephila pilipes | reverse complement strand
GTCACTATAACTATATATATATATTTCACTATTCAATTAATAAGTAAATTTATTGTAAACTAGACGCTAGTGGAGTTATTAGTGTAAAAAAAATTTTGAATTTAAAAAATATACTATAAAAATATAAATAAATGATTGAGAGAAAATTTATAGGTCAGAAATAATTATTTAAATTAAACACCATATCTGAAAACAAATATATAAGAAATTGAAAAAGTATAAAATACAAAAAAAGAAACTAATATAAAGTAAATTAATACTTTCACAGGCTTCATGTTGTGACACTTGGGTTTTTGAGTATTCCAGACCCAAATTGTCCCTCTAAGCATTTAAGTTATAAAAGACAGGTAAAACTCAAAATTCAAGTGAATAAAGAATTCTGAAGTGACTGCAAAAATAAAATAATTAACTTACCATAAATATGTATAGATTGAATCATAACAGCAAACAAAAAAAAATTAAGCATAATTATTTAAAAAAAACACTGATGACAATATAAAACTGATAATTAAATAAATCTTATTCTCTAAAACTTGTCGTACCACATACATAACGAGAAGAATTCGTAGAATAGCAGTATGTCATCAAAAAATAGTTTATATATTTATATATATGTGTGTGTGTGAGTGTTATATAAAGAAAGAGAGATAATTTCTAATTCAGTCGTCAAGCGTCTGCCAAAATGGTGATGTACAGCACGTTCGATGCCAATTCGTCCTTAGCTGAAGTATTCTATGTTAACATTCTCATCGACGATGCGGTCACGTCCGCAGGAGCGATTCACCCGGCTTCGTAACACAGCTCGACAAGCCCAGACCTCAGAGCCAATCCTTTTTCCGATGTTATGAATTGAACTTACCACTTCCCTTACAAAAATTGCTCTATCCACCGGCGGTTGTTCACCTCCGAGACTTGCTGCGGATATGCTTACGGACCAGCAAGAAATTCGTGCTCGATCCCTATGATTCTGAAGAGCAGGTAGAGGGGTCCTGTACTGTCTCATGAAACGAGATGCTTTTACGAAGTCAAGTCCCTATCTCAGCACTACTCTTTTCCTGGGATGTCTGAACCTTCTACAAAAAAAATTAATCTAACTCTGTCCCCCTCCCCCAGTCACGTGAAAAACCCCACGTCATTACCTTAATTTTAACTTTTTTTATATTAATATAGTTTCTCTTTTTATGCTCGTAAAATTTAAGTCCCCATTAAATTGCCCAACTAATCTTCTCACGAATCTTAAACAAATTTTGACTATCTTCTAGATTTTTTCTTAATCACAAATCCGTGATGTCTATAAATACTCTTATATGAATTGCTTTTCTCTTTTTCGGCTTCTTGCTAGCTAGCAGCAGCCGTGTTTTAAAAAAAAATGCTAGTTCCCTGTTTGTGCGTGAATTTCTAAAGCCATATACTTTTAACAAGAGCAAATTTTGTAATTTACAAACGATACATAACCGTTTTAAAACTCCTAGACCACCATTATTAGTATTAAATTGTTTTCAGCCACCCAAGGGGTTATTGTTTTAATTGGATCGGTTTAACGTACGAGATCATTTTTCAATTTTTTTATCTTTTGTTTAAATTTTAATTACATTTAGCTTAAATATATCTAATTAAAAATTAACCGCTTATTTTAATTTTAATTACATGTAACTGATATAATATTTAATTTAATAATTTATCTTTTGCTTTAATTTAATACATTTATCTTAAATATATATTCACACAATTTGATAATTTATCGTTTCCTTTAATTTTAATATCAGTAAGGTTTACTGTTGTCCATTTTTCGATATTTCATCGTTTACTTCAATTCTTACACTTAATTGAGTAATTTAATAATATTTATAAAAAAAGCGCATCTTGGATGGTTAAATATGTTTTTTTCAAAACTTTGCATAGAACTTTCCTTTTTAGAATTAGAAAATGTTTTCTATTCTTTGTTGTATATTTTTTTATTAAATTGTTTTCAATGTAAGCCAGAATTTGTTATAGTACTGCCCAAAATGTCTTAATGTGATCCAACCAAAGAGTGTAATTATGCCACTGGAGTATAATATGAGATCAACAGTACAACTAGATGCACAAAGCATCAATTTCAGTTATATACATGAACGAGGATGAGGAACAAACAGGACATTATGATAACTGAGGCACTGAATGAGGACTACCTGATTTACAAAATGAAAAACTTTACGATATACAAAACGAAAAAAAGTTCAGTATACTTAAACTACGAGATGAGAACGAAAACAACTCAACAGAACTAGGAAAAAACCAAACACCAACAGACTCGATGATTTAGTGGCCATTCAGAGAACTCTGTTATAGCACAGATCTAAAATTAATGCCTTCTGGCGCTTAAAGGGTTACCGGTGTCAAGCCCAAAACCGGTACGACGTGGAAAGAGTTGAATAGCGTAATGGATTCAACTCGTCTGCTGCAAACCATATAAAATAATTCGATATAAAAACCAACGTTTTTAAAAACAATGTTTTTATATGGTGGCAAAGTTTATTAAAGAAAATTATTGAAATATTAGTTAAAACTGTTAGCTATTTTTAACTTTAAAATTTACTTAAAAAAGAGACATTTGTGAGCGTATTAAAAAATTCATAATACTCATAAAATCATAACATGCATTTGAAAGTTTGTAAGCCATTCTATTAAAAAAAAAAATGGGAACCAGAATTCAGAAAAAATTATTGTGATAAGACATGGTGCCAAATATTGGAAACTTTCTTTCTTGCTCATGATTATTGACTAAAAGTCAGCAACCCTTACTATCTCGGAGATAGTAAAAGGAGATAGTATCTCCCCTTTGTGAGTACAATAGTTTTACGAGGCGTCGTGTGGTGTGGGGAGTGCCCGGTGTTCCCAGAGGGGGAAAAAAATTTTCCTCAATCCTAAAAGCGCCTAGAGGAAAGAATATTTCGACTTATTAAAATTATTGAAATATTAGTTAAAACTTGTCGCAAACGTCTAAATATTGCATTGTTAGGCGAGTACGAACGATTCCCGAAATTTCAAAGCTCTAGCTTGATGGGAAATTGGTTAAATTAACGATCGAAAATTTGATGACACACACACACACCAAGTGAAATTCAGAAAAACGTTGTAACTAAGGACTATCACTTTAAATTACCAATCGCTTACTGTTTGGCCAGCCGACGAGGTTCACAAAAATTAAGAGTTAACAGGATTTTACAAATATAAGATAAATTATTGTTACGTAAAATATAAATATGAATAATTATCGAAAAATATTAAGATTTAAGGAAATATTCAATATGATAGCTTATGAATCGGGAAGCTAAAGTTATGTCACTTATGATAAGCAATACTATAAATTTTAATATCTTATATTTTTAAATAAATGTACTTTAATTCAGATTCAGTATTATTATCTTTTGTTTGAAGAATTTTAAATACAATCTATTCAACGCTAAATGTACTTTAAATTATATATTATTATTATTATTATTATTATTATTAAAGACTTTTATATTATCAATATATTGAAAGACAAATTAAAACTATTATAATCAAAAAACTACATTTAAAATAATACGACTAAATATTAACGAAACATTTACTTGCCTATCAACCTTGTGGTAAGAGCTTAACTTGTGCATACAATTTATTGTTATAATCAAATTAAATTTCTCTCTTTTAAAGCTAACTTACTAAGTAAATAAATTTTTATATGAAATAACAATATTAATATTCAATCTCTTATAGAACAATAATAAAATCGTCAATGTCTATTCAGTTAAAAATATCTTCAAAATCATAGCTATATTTTGCATAAATATCCTTTTTTAAAACGTTTTTATATATTTCAATTGGTGTATGTGTGTGTGTATCAGTGTGTCAATGTGTCATCAAATTTTCGATCGTTAATTTAACCAACTTCCCATCCAGCTAGAGTTCTGAAATTTTGGGAATCGTTCTTACTTGCCTAACAATGCAATATTTAGACATTTGGGACAAGTTTTAACTAATATTTCAATACTTGATTTTTAATAATGCAGTTTAGCCCAACCATTTGGAACGATATCAGAAATTGCCAAACTTGGAGATTTTTTGGAGACTGAATGTTAAGTCCGCGAAGCAGACCAGGGTAGCCGCATTTTGCAATATACCGCCAAATAATTCCTATCGCCTGCCAAGGGTGGTTGGACTAAACTGCATTCCAACCATTTAATTTACCGGATGATATAATTAATAATTAACATTTTTATGTATTTCACTTGGTGTGTGTCTGTCTGTGTGTGTATCAGTGTGTCATCAAATTTTCGATCGTTAATTTAACCAACTTCCCATCAAACTAGAGCTTTGAAACTTTGGGAATCGTTCTTACTCGCCTAACAATGAAATATTTAGACATTTGCGACAAGTCTTAGCTAATATTTAAATAATTTTTAATAAACTTTGCCACCATAAGAAAATGTTGGTTTTCATTTCGAATTTTTAGTATTTGACTACATCAGTACTATTTTTAATGGGTTTTCTTTAACTCACATTGTAACTATGTCTGGTTCAAAACGTTAAGAACTTTTTTTCTCACACTTTAAAGCACTCAATTGAGCTGAAATTTTCTATACGCAATTGGTTTGAATAACAATATGATGATTTCATTTTTATTAATAAAAAAATTAATTAATTAAATTTAATTAATTAAGGAATCAAATTTTACCCAATTTTCTCGCTGATTCCGTCGCTCAATAATTTATCATTTGCTTTAATTTTAATACATGTAGCTGATATATTAACCAATTCAAGAATTTATCGTTTCCTTTAATTTTTATTACATTTAGCTTCATGATTAATTTAACTAATGCTTAATCGAGCTAAAAAATTTAACGTATTAATTTTAGGTGATAAATATAATAAACGTCAAATAATAAAATAAATTATTAAAATTAATATATTGAATAAATTCAATTTGACTCAACAGTCAATTTTTCTCTTAAAATTTAAGGTATGGTTATAATCTTAAAATATAAGGTAAACTTATTTGTTATACTTATACTCGTATTTGATGATATTAATTGAATAAATAACTATTTTTTAACAAAGACATAAGAGTTTATAAACTCAAAGATATATGAATTGTAGCGATGGCTTGTTTTATAGATAAGTTATATTTCTGATAACAAAAAGCATTGAATAATGAAACGGTTGAATAATTCATCGTTTGCAAACTCGTATTTTCCCGCCATAATTTAAAGATTTTTGTTCTTTTGTGGTAACCTAGTATTTCCATTGCATAGCTCAGTGTTGCTTGCAACCCTAAGATTTTCTTGAAATCTCGCAGAAAAATAATTACTTTTTATTGTTTTAACTGCTTTTAATTGTCTTAATGGTTTATTTTGATTAAATTTCTCATGTACCTTAAATTTTTTATTTGTCGTTTAAACATATTAGATTTTATTCGCTATGAATAGAACTGCAATTAAAGAAAACATAATTTTTCGACATTTGATGGATTCATTAAAAAGGTTGGAGAACATAATGGAGCCTAAAAGTAAGCTATTCCTTTGTTAAAATATCAACATATTTTTCTGTAAGTCAATTCTTAAAAGAACTCCGTATGTTCATTTCGACAGATTTGGGACTCTACTCTATCTCATTCCGTCATTATTAATTATTTTTGGCTTATCCAAAAAATTTCGTGTTGTCAAATTCTTATCTGAAACATAGTTTGACGAAGATTAAAGACAGGAGATGTACAACTCAGTAAAGCTCATTATTTTTTTTCCCAGAAAATTATTAATTACTCGTAAGAATAAGAATTCTGTAAAAATAAGGTTTTGTATTTCTTTGTTTAAGATTATAACCTTAAGTACAATTCCATTTAATTCGTTCTTCGTTTAATTAATATAAGGAGGCATTCAATTAACGAAAGGAAGTTTTTTGTAGTTTTTGTATTTTACCTTTATTAGTTTTGATAAGTAGGTAACATTTTTATTTCGACCCTTTGTTAACTCTAAAGCGTATTTTACCTTTCTATACATTAGTTCACAGTAATTACGTAATCCTTTCAAAATAATGATTGTTTTCACAATTTATTTTTGAATTAATGATTCGAAAATATTGGCAGAAAGCATTTCATATCTCTCTGGATGCTAAATGAATACAATTTTTAAAATTAATTGATGCATTTAGTTTCCTTTCTTTGATTTGTGAAAGTTTAATGAGAATACAAAGAGTAATGCTACCATTGCTGCAAAGAATGTAACATATTTCTTAGTTAAAGAATATGAAATGAAGTGGAGTTTAATTAATAAATGCTTCTCTCTCTCTCAAACGTCATAATGCATTAATGAAGATTATCGTTCAAATTATTTCAAGTAACTTTGAATTCGTCAGTTTTTGATTATTCTATTCTTAATTGAATTCGTAAAATAGTATATTTAGCTCCTCATTTGATATTTATAAGATGATTCTTCTTAGGTGGTCTTATATAACACATCAATCAATAACTCCCGAGTCTAACATTGAAAACAACATTTTTTTTGCAAAATTTTTTTTTATTCATCAACATAACACCTTTTGTTAATCACCTTTTAGGGTGATACAATCGTTCCAACGCTTTTCCAAATCTTTTTTTTTTTTCCCAATTTTTTTTTTTTTTATTTCGCAAGAAATCTTTTTTGTTGCGAGTAAATAGAGATAAACAGCTTTCTGAATCATCGACTCGTTGCTGTTTTTGTTCCATCGAAAGCAATCGCGGCACCCACTTGGAAAAAACCTTTTTCATGCTCAATTTTTCATGAAGGATAGTAAATACACTTCCATATTATATCTGTGTCATCTCAGCAATCTCACGGAGCTTCACTTTACGATCTTTCATTATAATGTTTGTCACTTCACTCACATTTTCCGGTGTAACGGCTTCCACAGGTCTACCCGAGCGTTCCGCGTCATTTGTGTCGGTACGACCACGTTTAAACTCGGCAAACCACCGACAAATCGTTGCTTTTGATGGACAAGAGTCCGGGTAACATTTTTCAATCCATTGTTTCGCTTGCACGGTGTTTTTACCCATTAAAAAACAATGTTTTATCAGAACACGAAACTTGGTTTTTTCCATTTTTTAAACAAACTACAAAACGACTTTACTCCAACCTCGATAACTCAGCTGTTTTTGGTCCGATCGACTTAAAATTTTGACACGTTTCAAGCAAAGGTTGGGACTCTAGAAAGACCTGGTTACTGGTTTACTACGAGCGCCATCTCTGGGTTAGTCTCGGGAGTTATTGATTGATGTGTTACATTTCTTTCGGGCATTATTCATTTTCGCTTAAATGTTTTTTACATCTCAGAAATTGCATGAATGTAAATTCCAGATGGGACGTCACAGTGGAAATTGCAGAATAATTCTTAACTTCTCTCCTTATTTTGACTAAGGAAAATTCGAGCATTTATGGGATTCATCAATTTGTTATCAGTCACAATGTGTGCCTCCAATGTCGGGAATTTTGCTGAAACCTTCCCCGGTATCCAAAACTGTCTCTAAAAATGTCTGTTTTTATCCACAAGAACAACATTGCATAGAAGAGTTTAATGTATGTGGTTTGTAACAGTATATTTGTATTATATTTGTTTCCTAAGAGTCTAAATTAATTTTTGACAAATAAATTTCTCAAAACTAGTAAATTCAAGTAAAGTGATTATTCTCTAGTAGTATAAATAAGTCATCGGCCCAATTTTATAATTTTGTCTAAATTTATTTAATAATAGCTATCATTGATTTATTTGTAAAAGAAATATAATATATTCCAATGACTCTTTTAATTAAAACAGAAAATAAAAAATAATTCATAAATTGCGTTTATTTCTTCAACTGCCATGTACCAATAAAGGAGCGATATACCAATAAAAGTCTCCTCTGATACAATCTTATGCTTAAATAATTTCAAATTTATTTTTTTTGGTTAATACAATTGTATAAATATTGTACATGATATTTGAGAAAACGTTTACAGAAATTATTCTTAGTCTCCTGTGCAAAATACAATAACGGATAATAATTTGAATAGTTAGCTGTAGTGTATACTGTCTATTTGTTGATAACATACAAAATAAATTGTTATATTAAGGGTATGGTATGACCGGAAATAGAAAATGAATAATTAAAATTTAATTTAAATCACTTGCAAATCATAACACTAATAGTGTTTCTAAAATAGATTTGTTTGAATGTTAAAAGGCTTTGTGCAGCAATAATTACCAAAAGAACTTAATTTAATAAGAAATTATATTTTTAAATGAAAATGCTGTTAACGAACTTATTTCATACTATGTGTAATATTTACGATTAACTCCTAGTATTTAATGAACAGTGAATATTAAATATTTATCAATAAATATAAAAAGGTATCATATATTTTACAAATTTCTGGATAAAAAAATTCGTTATGAAATTTTAAAGAAACAAATTTATAAATTTTAAAATTTAACAACCTTTACCAAGTGAGAAAAAGAGTCTTTTTTACCAAATGGGTATAATTTAAAAAAAACAGGCGTAGATTATTTGATTTCTTAACTTTGTAAATGATTCTGAGAACAAAAGTTTAAATGTAATATGCTGTATCTCACTGGCGTAGATTACTTGTATATTCTAAATATTGTTTACGTGGTGAAAAAATATTTACCTTTATTCAAACTGTATTTCTACTTATTTGCTCTTTTCTAATTATCTTCAAAACTCTTCAAATGGATTTTAAAGGTACTAACTCCATATTTTTTATTCTAAACTATGAAAAAAATAGTGATATTTTGATTTAAAATACTTTATAAATATTACCTGCCTTACAAAAATATTAGATGGATGATGTATTTTTAAGAAAATACCGTATGTGGATGAAGTAATGATATTGTATATGTTATTTTTCTGAAGTTTTGTAGAAATATTACATCGAGCAATTAAACTTCATCATATTTCATGATTTTAGAATTATTTTATTCAATGGTAAACTGGGAATAGAAGACTGATATCCAGTTAATGTTTTGTCCTGCAATCAATATTTCGCTATATTATCTGGATTATTGTATAAAATCCTATACTAAAAGTAAATGATTTTCCAGGAGTAATTATTTAAGCGATTTCCCTAGCATAGGAATTATGAAGCGAATTGTATTTGGCATCAGTATTTATAAATATAAATTTTAATTCTTGATATTGAATTTGTACTTCAGAATCCAACCAATTAAGTGAATTTCATTGCAAGCTTTGACAAATGCAAATTAAATTTCTGTACTTTTCTACGACTAATCTGCATGTTTTTTGTAAAATATTTTCACTTGATCGAAGGTTTGATATCCATTTAAGCAAGTTGTAACGCAAGAGGCTACTCTACCCTTCAACTGGACTATCTTGTTCAAAAAATTTTCTAGATATTACATGATTTAAACAACTCAACTTCCAAACATCCAAAGCAAAATTTTTATATAAATTTAAATGTAGTGCGAAAGAAAGAAGAGAGGAGATGAAATGATAAGAGATGGCAATAATAATTAAGATTACGCTAATAAAAAGAAATTTTTAGTCTGTTATTATTGGGCAGGCAAGTCAAGGTCACTGATTTTCGTTTCTCCTCCATCGGTTACCATGATAGCGACTAATGGTAACGGGACTATTGAATTTATTTTGCAACACTTCAATTGAAGTTGAATTCCTTTCCATTTGGGCGTACTTTACATTAAATGTAAAGTTTGTTTTAAATATCTGTAAATAAATTGTTTCTTTCTCTCTCTTTCTTTCTTTTTTTTTTTTTTTCAAAATGATATTTTCTTAAAAATGAAAGTATACAAATTTTGAAAACATATCCTTATAAAATATTATTACCTAAACATAAGCAAATTTATTAAATTTAAGAAGTTCCAATGAGTTATTTAGTTCCGTGAAAAAGGTGTAAAAAAAATAAATGTTTTTAATTACATGTTACCAATATTTATAAAATGCTATATTGATTTTAAATGCATATTTTACTGGTGCAGATTTAAAAAAATAACTCAACGAGATGATCGTGAAACTCAAAATATCGTTTTCATTAGAATTCTGTTAAAGAAAATAAAGCAAAGTGAGGGGGAAAGTAATATCCATTCTCAACTGTTGTTGTCATAGTTACAGACGGTAAAGGAGATGGATCTGTGACCTTGAAGCGTCTATTGTAAATGTACAGACTAGATAAAATAGCATAGATTCTGATCACAGATATTTGTCCTCTATGCGACCATTGCGTGACCATAACTGGAGAACATCTCAGCTTATGTCCTGCCGCCCTCAATGTTCTTAACTCTTTTTAACTCATCATCTTTGTGTGTTACTGACCACGTTTTTGTTGACTGCTTGTATCGTTCTTCACTGTATTGGACTGCTCGTTGACTCATGACTGGAATATCGGAGATGGATATAGGATAAAAAAAAAAATTAACAGACTATAGTGTGATGCGCGTTGAATTATTCTGGCGTGTATAGCAGATTTGTTGAAAAAAGTACTCAACGCTGTTAAGACAATCTCTGAAGGATATCGCATCTTATTCCGGGAAAAGAATTCTTTGATATATTATCGAAGTTGTTAGTATTTAATGATAGGACTTTAATTGCGGAGAGCATCCACTTTATTTGACGAGTAAATAAAGATAATTTGGATATAACTGACTATTTTAGTTAATTTGATCTTGAACTTAAGAGGTAATTTAAATCCTGTGATTAATTACAAGATAACGGAAGAGACAAGTAAGATATCTTCACAAAGTTTTCTGTCTAAAAAATATAAACGAAATTTCTGCCAATATCGCAGGACTGTTGAAGAAAATAAATTATTATTTTTTTAAAACATATAACTTATTCTTTTTTTTTCTCACAAGAAGAGAAGAAATGACAAAAATCTGAATATTTTCTACAATACTTGAACACACTGAATACTGCTTGGAATTTGGAAACACGTATATTTCCTTTTCCGCACATATTTTTATTTTCCTATTTCATTTGAATGCTTCAAACCTCACTTGTCTCTAGAGATGCGTTCATGATTTCAAAAAGCGCTTTTTTACTACTTTTTTATTTGGTTAGAAACGTGTCAATAAAGAGAAAAAAAATGTATGTGAAAATGTCATTTTCTTCAGAAACGTCTGTTATTATTCATAAGGCTTGAAATATTTAACAGCAAAATCTCAATAATATAATTCCTCAACGTCACTCTATTAACACGAAATTTTACTTTCATTGGATACTTAAAAAACGAGCGTAAATCCTTAATGATATTTGTACATTTTGCATAATTCACTTAAAGAAATTCAGAATTTTAATGAATACATAGCTAAATAATAAATTAGAACTATGGACAAGATGAATGCTTCTACACTTCTTCAGATTATTACATTATTTTTTTATCTAGTTTCTCAAAAATATTTTAAATATTTTCTTTTATTAGTTTGAGCAGAAATAATGAAAGTTTTTCCAAAACGATTTGTCAAAATTAAATAATATATTCCACAAATTCAACAGCATTTGAAAATATGCTCTTTTTTCAATTTTAATGCTGTTTTTCATCATTTGTACATAGGAAAATATTTTAATTTACACTTATAAATAAAAGGCTTCTTCTTGGGAAACTTTAACAAACTTTAGAAACAGTATTTTATTATTTAGAAAGTATTCATAAAAATGTTAAGTTTGTTCTCACTTCTATCCGCATTTAATAATCATATAATGTCACTTCATAGTCTTTTAAAATTCTTTGTGTCTATTAAAAATGACCTTAGAAGCGAGTAACATATTGCCTCTAGATAACATTGAGATAAGTTTCATAAGAAATTATTGCTCAATTAGGAATTTGTCAAGCATTTGGAATAAATATTTGTTCAGTTAATACCTCGTATACTGAAGAATGAACACACTTAAAATGTGTCATAAATATATTAATATTAGTGATAATTTTTGCAATATATTTGGCAAATTTGTAAGCACTACTTGCAGAAAAGGCGTGATTTCTTTAATTAAAATTGCCTATAAACAGAAGTTTGGATATAAAATTGGCGTATAGAACACATTATGAACCTCATACTTTTAATGAACAAATGAAATGAAGCTTGAAGGTCCTTCATGTTACCAAAGATCTGAGGGAGGCTATAAATTACTTAGAGGATTTCTATTTTTATGGAAGTTCAACAGCAAAATTAATTACGCTGTTTTCATAATGTGAAATAATTCTAAAAAGTAGATGCATGTTTAGCACATTACATCAATTCTACAACAAGGATAGTACCTCAAAATAATATGCTTCTTGTACCACAGCACATTTTAGCTGTCCTCAAACTTCGTAACACGGAATCTGCATTGTTTAAGAATTAAGAACATTGGAGATACGCATACATTCCACGGCCTTAGAAAACGTCAATGAATTACCTTTATTTCAAACGCTGTTGCAACTGAATTAAGGAAGTCATAAAATACATTTAAAAATAATTCTTTGATAGCGAATAAACTTCTATAATCAGTATTAAATGGTTGAAATATTCGTCCTTTATCTCCAAGTTATCCAAACAATCTATCAGAGAGAGAGCAATGCATCTGATCTCGTTCTCTGCTGTAATTATATACTATACTGAGCATAAATGTGGACACTAAAGAACACGTGTGAATTAACTCAAAGCACGGTGACTATAGTTGTTACCGCTTTTTTTCGAAAACGAAAAACCATTCCTCAGTATCATCTAGGCTTTTCTAAAGCACCAACGCTAACAACCAAAATGATATTATACTGGAAGTACACCTTTTTCTTCAAAATAATGTTCCAATACAATAAAATCCGTTTTGGGGGAATGGGAGCTGCATAAAAATTATTCTGAAACTTCATAAGTAGCTATAAATATATTGTTGGCAACACATATTAAAAAACATGCAGTGAATAGGAAACATTCATAAAAGTCGTAATAAAAAATAAAATCTCATGATGCATCTAGATATCGGTTTTCCAAACAAAGCAAAAATTAAATGCGCGCGAAAATACCTTTAAATGTTTTATTTGCTTATGCATTAACTAATTCATATCCGAAAATTTCAAAATGTGGGTATAAAAATTATTCTTCGTAGCAAAGAGCGAGGATATTCCTGTGGAAAAATGGTTCCATCTAGCATCACTCAAAGATATTACCTTGTATTCGTTCAGAATCGATATTTGTGGTGAGTTACAATGTAGTCGGTGGTCAGGGTTTGCCGCGACGGTTATTCGGTTAGCAGGTTGCATGTGTCGCGGCAACCAGGTATATAAGATTGAAACTCATTCTAGAATTTTAAATTTCTTTTCAAATTTGTATTAATAGCAAGAAAAGAATCGTTCTCTATTTTGATGTCAATTCCAAGAAATGTTACTTTTTTTATACATCACATAAGAATTGGGTAAAAAGGAAATGCATAAAATGCTTGAGCGTAACAAAAACCATCCCTGCTTGAGCAACATAACTGATGATGAAAAGGGGGTCATACACCATCTGAAAGTTATACTGTGATATCGGACAACCTGCCCACTCCACCTCTTCATCATGCCAGTGGCTGAATAAGGAAGTCTTGTGTATAAGTTGAGATATCTACGTTCCAATACCCTACGAGCCTTAGAATCCTAAAGATAAGTTTAATCAGGAGAGAATATTGTCATTAAATGGATGATTTAAACAAAGCATTGAAAGAAAATATACTGGAGATAATTAATATGAAACTGATTATGTTGCATCTTGATAATATTCTGAAAAACTGCAATGGAATAAACTTTTTATTGAACTTTTATACATTAGTGGAATTATGGTGTTTACAGGCGAGACTGAAAGTTTCATTTGGCATATCTCATTACATATATACATACACTCATACATACACACACACACACACATATATATATATATATATTTCTCCTAGCCATATTTCCATAAAGAACACTTTCCCTTGCAACGAATGTCTTTTATTGCACCTCCGTTCTTCATTTCATTGTAGTCTTGAGCAGCACTCACCAACCGTACGCAATTTGCGTACACTCACGTCGCCTAAGATGTTTTGGTCCTCACATTTGCATACGCATCACCTATATACAGAATTACATGTTCATTTTACAAATCGCAATTTCCGCATCTCAGGAATTTCAGGGCTACCTGCTTAAAATTTACATGTTTGTTTAAGTTTTGCACACCAGTACATATATATATATATATATATTATGCTTCTTTTTATTCATTTTGAGGATATTATCTGAAATAAAGATTTACGCTAAAAGGCTTCAGACTTCCAAGAGTATGCATTTTGAAATACTAGATGAAATAGCGTTTTTTTTTAAATCGGAAAGGGCTGTGGATGTACGTGTATCGAATTGAAGAAACCATTCATAATTTCAGAATAAATTTAAGGAGCATTTCAAATTCCTAACATGCAATACAACACTTCTTTTAAGATTTTCTTTTCATCAAAAATATGTGAGTATTTATGTTTCATAAGTGTTTTTGATTTTCATCTACATTTATGCTATTTTTACAATTATACTTTTTTCTCAAATTTGCGCAAATTATATGAACTATGATTAATATTTATTGAATATTTTTGTAGAGTAATATTTATCAATAAAATTTTAAAACTCTGAATTTTTAACTATTATTTCTCATCGAAACTTGGGGTATAATATTTTTAATGCTCGTTTGTTAATGCACAGGGCAGTTGTGGTCTTTAAAGTAATTTTAATCATTTGCATTATCATTAATAAAATTGTATAAAACTCATGAAAATGATTGGATAATATTACCAAGTGTCAATTTAAAACCGTTAAAAATTGTTAGTAATTGCTACTTTACAAACTAGAGTTTATTTTTAAAAGTTATTAAAACTTTAAAAAAACTCATCAGTTAATGAACTACTTGTTTTGTTGGCTTTGGGTTGAAATATATATGTTTGGCTTTTTTTTTCTTTTTTTGTTTGAAATTTTGTTTACTAAATTACTTTTACCTAAATTCTTATCTACGGTTCACTTAAAATTACTAAGGGTATTCTTTAAAGAGGGATCGTCAATAAAAAAATTTATTTTTCTTTTTGTATTGTTGTAATTTTCAACTATCTTATCTGAAGAACGGGTACATCAATAAGTTATATTTATTAGTTATAAAATTTATTTTTAATAACTTTGAATTAAAATGGTTTTTTAATTATAATAACTATTTTTATTTATAATAGTAACAATAATGTATTTTGAAGTAGTTATTCGGAAGGTGATAAATGTGTTGTTAATTTATTAAAAATCATTTATCACAGGAAATTAACTTTCCATTAGATATGTTTGTGTTAAGTATATTAATGTACATTTTATTTATTTATTTATTTTCAATTCTTACATTCTGAACACCTAGTTAAATTCAAAATATCTCCATACATTAAGAAAAGTAAATTTTGATGAGAAAAATAATTCCATTAAAAAATATGGTTATTTACCAATTTCAAAGCCAAATTAATATTATTTTAGGAACTATCGTGTTTAGTTGTGAAAAAAAAACAATCGTCAACAGATACTAACATATGCAAAAGTAGTTAAACTTGACTGTATTAAACCTGATAAAGTGTTATTTCTTTCGTAGATGTTGGTGCTGATAAGGTGTTCCAAGGAAGTATTTTATCTCCAAAGTCTGTTGAACGACGCGACGTAAATTGGAATTTTCTTTTCGAAACAATAACTTTGTGATATGCGTCACAATATTTATGAGAAAGCTGATAAAGTTTAGATATGCATGACATATTTTGCAGAAGAATTTTTGCTGTTCAGGCTTTAAATTTAATATCGTTGTCCCCTGCAAAGTGTATTTCTACCGACCATAGATTTATTGAGCTTAGTATAAAGGCAATATTACTGTAAACATTTTCAAATTTTTGAATTAAATGGTAATCACTATTTTAATGTAATAACAATGGGAATTAATGAATTGTTTAAATAGGTTTTTTTGAATGTGTATATTTTTCCATCAATGGATACAATACTTCTTATTAAATCAATATTCATTCATTAGTACAAAACAATTTTGAAGATATTGTATAAGGCAATATAAAGAATATCTTTTTATTCTGATAAACTTTATTAAGTTTAGTTTAAATATAACATTTTGTGCTTAAATACTTGTAAGCCTTAGTATAAAGAGTCTACAGTATTGAAAAATATTTTGGAATATTCAAAATCAAACCTTAATATTTTCCTCATAAATGGTTGACCTTTCATAAAATGTTAAATGATGTAAGATTATAAGCAAGTCCTTCTAAGCATATTATCCTTTATTGTGTGAGGAATTTAATATATAAGAAATTGAATTCTCAACTCCGATTCGAGTAAGCACTGGTTTATATATAAAATAGCATTCCATTGTCAAATTAATTACTCTTTTTTAGTATGAGTGTAGTTTTTATATAAGAACCAGGTCATGGAATAGTCAAATAATCTAGATAGTTCTCATAAAAATGTTCTCATAAAAAGAGCGCAAAGCCTGAGGAAAGCAGCAAGGTGATGATACAAAATAGCAATCAAGGCTCAAATTTTTGTACTGCAAAAAAATTTATTGGTAGAGTTTTCAAGAATACTCTATAGATCATAAGGAAGGTTAGACTTTCTTAGCGACTTCGACGTTACAGTAAGATTACTTTCTTGATGAGAACATAAGTTTGAATGAATTAAAATTAGTGTTAAAACTAATAACACAAAAGGAAAGTGATTATGTTGATTCATCACATACACGTATACATATTGTAATATATTGATAAATTTAAATGTAACGAATCTGCTCTAAAAAATTTCATTAGAGATCTGCACAGTATTTTATTCATTTTAAGTTGAGTTATATCTACAACAAGTATTTGTCATCACAATCATTATTTTAAATGGATATAAAATATACAAATTTATACTTTGTAATCTCTGATTTATAACTAATGATTGTTAAGATTTCTAAATTTCATTTAAAATTTCCTTTGGTTCATTATTTTTCTGAAAAATAAAGTTCAGATGTTGTATAAAGAATTAAAACCTCTATCACTTTTTATTACACATTATATCATCATTAAATATAAAGAGCCTTATATTACGATCATAACAAAATGCGGCAGCGGGAAATGAAACAATTTCATGCACCGACGATTCAGAGATGATGAAATGAAAACATCTTTTATATAGCTAAAAATGGAGCTTAATTTAAATAACTGGTTTTATATTTTTAGAACAATAACATGGTAAGTAATTTTAAAAAGTGATATTATTAATAAGATTGCGTATAGAATACGTTAATAATGAAGCTAAGAATCTGAACTTGAATATTGCTTAAAGAGTAAAATTTATTCTTGAATTTTACTCAAAAGACGAAATATTTGTTAAGCGAAAGAATTTTTCCCCTTATAAATTATTGATAAATATTATAATGCTTTCCATGAATAAAAATTACTTACAAAAATTTCATGTGTAACGTTTATTCAAATAAAATTGCACGTACACTTTAAAGAGCGTATATCACAGAACGAAGCAACATTGAATGTGAATTCGAATCGTAGGAAAATAAAATAAAATAATTAGCTTATAATATTTATGTCTATTTTCTTTTTTATGGTAAGCTGTATAGAGACATTTATCTTTCCCAGCGCTTCAAAAATTGCAGGAAATGCAATACAACATTATAATTCTATAAATCTGTAGTGTGCATAGTCATTGCCTTATTATGGTGATTTTTCTGCTTGTGTGACACAACAGTTTCCTATATTATACCCCTCAAGAGCTTTTTATCTTTTAGATAAGTTCGAGAATTATGACCTCGGAGTAACCTAAGAAACTTTTTTGTTTCCCAGGAAATTTGCATATTTGGTAAACATGTATCACGCACCTCCTGGATACCTAAGTAATCCTTCTCCATTTTCTACCCATCAACTTGCCAACCATTTGTTTCCACTTTTTTTTCCAATTGCCTTACTTCTAAATTACAGTTACAAACAGTTTAATGCTAAACAGTCACATTTTAGATTTTACTCCGAAAGTTCCAGCTTTTGCTCTCTCACTACTTTCATAATTTAAGCATTTCTCTTTTTGAACACCATGAAACTCTATAAATACTTCCGTGGTCAGTTCTTAACTGTACTTTTTCACAAACTCATCGGAATCATTGTTACCTACCTCCAGTCCTATTATCTTGGCCAAAGACACGGTCACTTTGATTACCAAGTATACAGAATGTGAACGCAAACTTTGTAATATCTATGATCACAAGCGGCAGGAATTGTTAGCAAAGAGTGCTGAACACTAACTAATGCAACAGGCACAAAATCTGGACACCTTTTCACTCGTTATAAGAAGTGTTCGTTAAGCAAGACTCCACTGTACTTGAAATATTCCTTACATTAACTAGACGTAATTCTAATTAATAAGCATTTAAAGAATCTAATACAGTAAAAATTTAATTTCTATCAATGCTACCAATAATTTAATCAATTTTCCTTAATCAAAATACTATAAATAATCCAAAACCTGTTACGGGAAATTCATTTCTTTGGGTTTCTCAATAGAAATAAGTATTCTAATAAAGTTTTCCTAAAAGTAAGACTTTCTTCAATGAGCCAATCAAGTATTTTTCATTGCATTTAACACATTACTACACCTAAAGGAAAAGATCTATTGTTATTGTATCTCAATCTATATCAGAATGCCTGTCTTAAATCGTTCTCTTTCCAAATAAAACGTAGGATATCGTGAAGTGTTAACTATTATTAAAGAATAATCGAGATATCTGGGCAAAATTTATTCTATATGTTAATTAGCATGGATATACTCGTAAATAACGTTGTAAATTACGGCTCTATCGTGATTACTTTAGCATTGATTAAAATTTTGCTATACCTCTGGTTAATACTTAAAACTATATAATATTCCGAGTTACTTTGTGATGTAGCTATTTGTGATTTTCTCTTCACTAACCTCGGCGACATTATGGTAATTTGAATTGCGTACAATTACAACATCTTGCCAACCAAATGAATCATGATTAAAAAAAATTGTATCAAGATAAGAAGTGTAGTGAATTGAATTTGAAACAGTGATATATAAGCTAAATGGAATTGAAAGGAAAATGAAGGGAGATATAGTGACAAACTGAAGATGTTGTGGATTAAAATGAGTCATCGTAATTAATTTCTTACATTGAATGTAATTGTAAGTGATTCCTAATTAGAATAACAGGAATCGAATCTGCCCTACTCTAGAAGGCGCTTGAATCAAGACTTCTATGATTAAACTAAGACTTCATTATATGAACGTAAACTGCCATTAACTGAGTTAAGAGAGATTCGAGAGTGGACAATTTGGCATCTTCCTTAATAGAGAACAATGTGTGTTGTCCTTCTCTTACATATCCTCAATTGGAGTTTCGAACTTATTGACTTTAATTAGACTTTAAGATGGCTTTAGAGTTAAATAATAAAGCGACTACGTCATAACTTCACTCTAAAGCTTACTGAAACCAACAAATCATTATTAATTGCCAAAATTTACAACGGTATGTATATAAAGATCATTTCACATGCAGAATAAATTTTATCCCGATATCTCAGTTATGTCATAGTAATAATTATAACTGCATGCTGCTCCCTCATAAATTATTCCAATACGCACTGACGAGAGGAATCGAGAAGCAGCTTACCTTCCGGGAAAGATATCCAGTTTTAAGATCACGAAAGACATGTTTGAAATCCAATAATATCTTCCAATCAGAGAGGAATATTTGCCTTCCTCTTGTATTTGTCACTACCTCTCTTCAACCGAATTCACTCTCTGAAGCTGTGGCTGAGACAGATTTCCGGGTCACTTCCATGTACAGGGTCATTGAAGTGACGGAATTTGCGCATATATCTTTCTAATTGTGGTCTCATAGACAGTTAATGTAATAAATGAATTACATCGGAACAATGTTGTTCATTTTGCTGGGTCGGTAGAATACTATATCCCAGTGAGATATTGCATGTAAATATAGTATAGTTAATAGGTGAATTGTAAGTGAATAGGGGGCTATAATTTAATTTCAATAAATAATGTCAATTTATTAAAATATTCTTTGCCAAAAAAAAGTTTCCCTTCATGAGAATAAGAATTAGGCTAACTGCATCAAATATATAAAAGCTCTATGCAAAATTTTGTAAATAACATATTTAGCCACCATGGTGTCCTTTTTTATAATTATTATTAAATTACTCAATTAAATATAAGTATTAAAGTAAACGATGAAATAGCGTTAAATGGACAATAGTAAACTTTTCCGAAATTAAAATTATAGAAAACGATAAATTATTAAACCGAATATATTTATTAAATTGAATATATTTGAATATATCTAAGCTAAATGTAATTAAAATTAAAGGAAACGATAAATTATTAAATTGAATATTATATCAGCTACATGTAGTTAAAATTAAAGCGATTTATAAATTATTAAATTGAATATATTTAAGCTAAATGTAATTAAAATTAAAGCAAACGATAAAAAAAATATTTTGAAAGGGATCTGGTACGCCAAAAGTGATCCACTTGAAACAATATCCTCTTGGGTGACTAAAAAAAAATCGCTGCCCCACAACTTTCTTATAATTCGTACCTAAGACTGTAGTCCCTTAAGTGTATAACAAACCCTTCAAATTTTATGATTTTAAGCTATTTTCGAATTTTGAGGACACCTTGCAAAATGTATTACTATGCACCTTAATTTTTCGTGAAGCTATGCATGTGAAACAACAAACAAAATCCTTTTTCAACAACACATAACTTTTCTTTCCTCCAATATAAATACTTCAGAATGTTTCAGCAGATATTGTGTAAGGCATTTATTATGATATGAACTCAGAAAGTGACATGTTTTAATTTTTTAAATTGAAATAAAAAACAAATTCCTTGAACTGAATTTTATAACAAAACGCGGAAGCTATCCAGTAAATTTCAGCACTTTTTGCGAAATTGCTCTAGTAATTTCTTATATGTGAATGAAATACTTTTCTCTAAAAATATTTTTACTAGAAATAAAATTTCAAGATTTTGCATATTTAAGGAATATAATTGTATGCCATTAAAACAATGGAATCTAGTTTAAACTTTCCAGTAATGAGTATATAAACAACCAAATTATGTTTGCTAAGTTAAAAGGCTCTTAAAAGTCATGAGAAAATAAGAAAATTGAGATTTCCTTCTGTGCAATATTAGAATGAAGTATAATATTTTTCGCCCAAATCGGCGCTGTGTTAAAACTGCTTTGATAACAATTTCAGTTTGCTGATGACATCATTTAATGGCATTTTATTTCAATTTTATTAAGATTTATTTCATTTTTAATTAACTCTTTCAAACCGGATTAATTCAATCAATATAGACAAATTCCGGAAAAATTTATGCTTAAATCATATTCAACCAAAATTAATAAATTTATTACCCGCTTAAGCATATTCAAAATATCATGACATTTTTAAAACTATTTCTTAATACAAATTTTGGAACTTCGTTTCAATTTGAGTATTTTCAATTATTAATGTAAAATATATTTTGTATCAAAAAATTATTTTTAAAAAATTATTTTAAAATTAGTTTGATAATAAAATGTAGTTAAATATTAATTTAGTTTAATAAATAATCAAACAATCTAATGTAGTTAGGAGGTTATTAGCTTTCGAAATTATAGTGATACAAATTGTTTTCTCTATGCTACAATCCATGAAAAGCCCAGCATCTTTTAGAGTGTTCCTCATTACACTGGCTTAGGATGTCCTGCCTACATGAATGTCAGAGAACAAATTTCAACAATTTCATCTAAAATTAATAATTATTATATGCCATTTTAGGTAATAAAGAGTTTTAAAATTTTCTCTCTATTGTGTCTCCGTACTGGGTCTATATAACACTTTATTACTTGGCAATGGTGCTTAAGACGAAGTTCTATGTGATTATGATTCCTAATGCATCATGTTGAAGAAATTACAGCAGATAACGAAGAAACATCATTGGCTTAATTGAAAATACCAAATTTTAACAGCGCAAGCTATACAGCTAATAAGTATATTTTGAATATAATTTTAAACAAATTTTCAGGATTGGAGGCTCGAATTGGAGTTTTCTATGATATCTTCCAGTGACCTCTTTTTTGTATTATCAAAATATTCTACCAAGGTATGGAATTTAAATTCAAACAAGAATCATTAGATTTATTAATCTTATACTTTAGAAATAGTGTTAATAAAGAAAAATACTTAACAATTACCGAATACATTAATTTCAAATGGACTTACTTTTATTTACTGGAAAATTTTACTTTTATGGAGCTAGAGTTGTAATGTCACGATATTACTTTTTACTGCTGTCATTACTGATTAATTGAGTAATCTTTAATTAGTAGTCCAATGAATAGAAAGTTATACAGTGATTATAAGCAAGGCATTTTATTCGAATCTATAAATAATAAAAAATACATTCCTAACCTAATATACCTGATACAAAACTTCCTAATATTATAAAGATTACTTATCTTACCAAACCAATAATGTTTCAATTTTTAAAGGATTCATAGGTATGGGAGATATCTATAAATATATATCTCTATGTATAAAATCTCTCTCTCTCTCTCTCTCTCTCTTCGTGAGATCGAGAGAGAGAGAATATAGATAGAAATCTATATGTATTGAAATATCTATATATAAATATTTAAAGGATTTATAGATATTTATAGATAACGACTAACGCATTGTAATTTATAAAAGTACATATTTGTTAATAAAAAAATTTTAAAAAGGTTTTAATGACTTCAGAATTAAAGTAAAATATTTCATCTAATATAAAATGATATTTCTGCTCTCCTATACACATTATAGAATTTTTCAATTACTGTGTTGATAAGCTTATGAATCAATAAATGCATTCTTGACGTTATCTTCTTTCAATTAAATATCAGGATTTATTTTAAATAATGGTAAATTATATTTTTTCATAAAATTATTTAAAACATTTTTTTTTTCAGATACATTGTAATGAATATGTTCTTTCGGAAATAATTATGTCGTATGGAATAATAGTTTTAAGCATGTGTGATGATTGAAATTATTTATGATTTTCTAAGTGAAAAGTTACCCAACAATATTTTACGCCTCGAAATTTCGACCAATTCCCTATTAGGAGCCACTGAAGTTCTGATTTATTTCTTAATTAATAATCAGTCTATCCCTAAATAGATTCCATTAATTAAATAAGCTTCTTAATTATAAGTACACTTTTAGAAAATTAAATTCTGTGATTTATCAATGATGAAATTTGCATTGTATGTGTTATGAAAAGCATGCTTAAGCATGAATTATAAGTTAAATTGAATAAAATGGTATGATAATTCTGCCTTAAGAATCTTTAGTAATTTGATACAAATGCTATTGTGTTATATTAGCATATATTCTTTTACTACGAAATTTACATTTCACATAAGTAGTTGAAGTTATATAACTCCGTATTTGCTTCATCTTCTTTTCATTATAAATTTTATATATAATAGCTGGTATACCCATTTTCGCAAGTATGAATTGATCCAGTCCAAAATCTAAAAACTTTTCATAATTGCCGACTTATAAGTAATTCTTTGAGTAATTTTAATTGAAACTTAAGTGATTATAAAAATTAAGAGATTAATAGAATTGCAAGTCCTTTTTTGAAATGTGTGCCAAATGTTCATTCGGTACTCCGTATGAATACACTTTCATTGTTTATAGATAGAGTTCTGAATTAAATGAATTTAAAAATATTAAAATGTTGAAATCTCCTAAAATTGTACTTTTAACTCTATTTTCGAAATTTCACTCGAAATCGGCAAATTCACTTACATCTCTCAGATGGTGCTAGAATCGTACGTTTTCAACATTTTGGTATATAGCTTCCCCTTTAAGTATACAAAATTATCTCTTCAACATTATTAAAAAAATCTTTAAGGCGTGCAAAAAAACTATTAAAAAATTAAATGGATTAATTTCAAGAAAATAAATTTAAAAAGAAAAGTTCTGCAAATCAATTCCTCTGCCATCTGTTGTTGGTGTAAGAAGTGGAAAAGATAGCTTTGGAGAAAAAAATCACCAAAAATAAATTTGATAAGTGTTTTTCGCTGAAATATGCTTGCAGTACCTTCCAAACATCAGCAAAGTTCCCGAAATATTTTGGACCCACTGGATCAACGGTATCGATTTGCATAACGGACCAACAGAAAAACAGACAAAGATTCAAATTTATAAAAAAAAAAAAAAGCAAGTCGCCAATAAATAATATTTTGAATAGAAAGTCACCCATTGATAATAACTAAGTTAATTTATTTATGTAATTGAATATTCAATGTTCAATTTCTAACTAATTCTATTTGTATCAATAGTTCCTATATATGTCTGATCTAACATTTAAATATAATAATGTAGTGTTTACCACGCAGAAGGAATCAGGTTCGAGTCTTTAGGAGATTTCCAGGAAAGGACTCGAGCCCTAGACCTTAAGTAGATTTTTCCTACCTATGATAAGATAACTTTTCACGCTTTTTTAGACAGTCTTTATTTCTTCTGTATAGTTTAAGCTCCATTACCTAACATTAATTAACTTTCGATTCTCACATATAACGCTCCAGTGCTTTTTTTGCTTTTGCTCAAATTATATTCATTATAATTCTGTAATTCGAATCTAATCTACATAAGTCACGTCTCATCTATTGGGAGATATATTCAATTTAAATATCATATCAGTTTCAATGTGTTATTTGAAGGGGGAAACGTGTTAAATCTCTGGTAGAAAAGGGTAATGTCTGCCCTTTATCACCCAGCTCTTGTGCCGTAACTCCTTCTACTATATAAATAAGAATTTACTAAACCTCAATTGAATACACAAAAAAAAAAGAATTTGTTATTTATTATCTCCGTAGAATATCTGATATCGCTCTCTCTAGAATCTCAACCTAACTTACAATCCTAATTAAAGATTTAAATAAGAAATTTATCATACCAGTTCACTCCACAACTTTCAATATTTTTAATTGAACTCTCTTTAATCCTCAAATTTAATAGAATTTCGGTCCCAATTACAATTATCTGACATCAAGTCGCTATCCTCAGCCTTCATTTTCCATTATTTCTATTCCATTTATATATAATTATATCTGAATCATTTCATTTCACTTCTATCTTCTTATTTACTTAATCACGATTCATTTGGATTGGAAAAAAGTTGTAATTTTATGCCAATTACCAAAAACGTTCCCGGGGCTAGTGAAAAGAAAATCATGAATAAGCAAATGTCATAAAGCAATTTTTTAAAAAAAAAATTTAAAATATTAAGAAAATATGAAATTATGAGATTTTGATTTTATTTTAAGCTATATTAAAGCTTTACGCTTTTATATTGTTAAGCTATACTAAAATTTACCTTCTAAGAGATTGTCACTCATGTGATAAAATCGATAAATAATTGCTGCAAGAAACTGTCAAAGTAAGTTAAAGAAGTATATTAAAAAGGGCAAGTACTTTCTTCACTTATCTTTTTAAGATAAAAGTAATACTTTTTTCCCTTTTTTTATAATAAGAATTATTAAGCCGCATTACAGAAGTAAGCTAGTTAGTTGATTTGTTATGATATGATATAAGTAACATTACTGCCTTCTGATTGTACAAGATTTCGTATATTTAGAAAAAAAACTGTAAAAAAACCTGACATGTATAAACTAGTTTATTAAGTCTGTTTCTATATATTCATTACCTTTGTGTTAATTCAAACTGTTCAACAGCTGATGTGGTCAATTTATAAAGATTCTTCGATGATGGGAAAATATTTAGGTGATAATTTTCAAGTAGTGTAAATGTAAAATGTATAAATGTAATTTCTAAGTAAAATGTAATGAAAGTATTTATTAAATTATGAATTTAAGTAATTACCTTTTGACACAGCATTACTATAATATGTTTGTCGATTAATTATTTTCGAGAAAGGCAAGAAAATTTAAGAACTATTTAAAAATAAAGTTTTCTCATCAGGATTTCTCTGTATGTAATACACTGTCACTTAATTAGTATTACGTACCAGTTACTTCCCCCTGAGAAATGGCTCTTTCACATCAAAAGATTGATCACGAAAGTTTCAAGTCTTAAATTACTAATTAAATTAATTAAAGAATTATAATTCTACCGGCGTTCAGTTATACGGTTTTCTACTTTCTTAACTCCATTAGATTAAAGTTTCGATTGTGCTGAAAGTGTGAGTGTATTCATAGAACGTGTCTCTAAAATTAGTATTAATGTAATTTAATATTATAATATAGTTATTATATAATTCAACATTTTGAACTTTTTTCTATCTATCTCTTTTGTATGATTCTAAGTATAGGTGTATGATATTAGTTGTAATCTCAAGATTTTGTAGATTTACTTAACAAACTGTACAAAAAAGTATTAGAAAACTTCTGAATAATTTAGAACAATGACTGTGGCATACATACAACCATATATATATATATATATATATATTCAACTGTTTTAGAATATTACATTGAATATTGTTTACTATTAAAAAGTGAGAGTGTAGAACAAAAGTGTGAGTTAAAATGTTTGGTTAATAGTTAAAAACATTAACATAATTCCATTCAATTAGATGAATAAAATTAATATTTTTATATATTAATTACTCTCTATATTTTTGAATAAAAATTTCCTGACTCTCCCAACAAGTACAAAATGCAAACAATATTTAAACACTTATGAACCGTCATAAGATTTAATTACTTAAACCTTTAACACTTATTAGATTCAATATTTATTTCAAGATTTCTCTTCCAGACACTCTTAAAGATTATTACTTTTAATACTACGCTCACTTGACAGGAACATTTCATTTTCATTACACATGTAGAAAATATTAAACTCACAAATTCCTCAAAACTATTATATTTATTTAGTTATTATTACACTCAACTTGCTTTAAATATCTGAATTCCGTTTTCATTTAAAATTGTTAAATAAAACAAATACCACACTCCTAATTTAAGTGATCTGCTTTAAATTATACCGTAATTTTAACGGCTGGTTAAATTTAAGTATTTCACGATTATTTCGAGATAATAACATACCTAATGTTTGGCATACATAAAATTGTAATATGATAAATTTTTAAATTCATGAAGAGCTTTTAATACATTATTGTTGCAATACTTGAAACTAATTAATTTTCTCAGCTATAAGTGCATAGAAAAAAAATTTTTGAAGGCAATCGTGAAATTAAATCTTTAATTAGTAAATATTTTCCTACGATGGTTTGTGGTATTCTTAAGAAAATTATATTCTTAATTACTTTACTTAAAACTCATGGTTAATATTCATTATTAATATTTAAATGAGAAGCAAATAACATTGTTTAGATTAATGATTCGATATACTTCAGAAACTATTTAATGACAAAAAAAATGAGTTTTTAAACATATTTTGTTTCATTGGAAACTAATGGAAATTTTAATTAAAAATTCCATTGTAAAGACAACAAAATGATAAAAACCTGACTTAAAATCTACTTGGCTTAGATTAATTATTTCTTGGGAGCAGATTTTTCTTTCGTCGAAATGGTTGCGTTTTGAAGTGTATTGTTTGAAATCTTTTTCTTCGTTTTCAGTCTCGAATAAACTTAATTAGAAATATATTTCTGGGAATACAGTTTACTTAAAAATCTTTCTAACAAAGGTGAAATTGCAAATATGCTAAGACAATTTTGAGATAATTCATTTGTTTGTTGTAATAAATGAGCATTCTGAGTTGTACAAATGAAAACCAAACGGGTTTTGAGTGGTTGGTCATTAATTTAAAAATAAGTATCTTGTTGTCCTGCAAAGTTTAAATGAAAGAAAGGTTCCGTATGTTTTGATGAAATATTAAAATTTACGTATATAATGCTAAGTTTAGACACTTTGAAAAAAGAAAGATAATTTTCTAAAGTGGAAGTTTGTTTTTATGAAGTGCCGCAATAGCCTAATGGTCTTGGTTGCGGAATCGCAACCGGCGTTTTTTGTAGAGTCGTAAGTTCGAGTCTTGATACTTATAAAGACCTGACATATAGCTAGGGCTGATGCACGTTAAATCTGTCTATACTCAAAGTTTTCCTGGGGGTGTGGGGGTGTGATAGAAAGGAGAAGGAGATGCCAGCTCAGGTGTCATCCTCGTCATTTGACCGAGGCTCCTAATGACCTCCGTCGCCTATAGGCCTCGTGTTGTTTCTCAGTGGGATGTCAATAAAACCAATCGATCATTCAATTGTTTTTAATAAGCTCAAAAATTACATTTTTAAGAAATAAAAAACGCATAAATTGAGTTAAGGGCTATTAATGTTATTAAAAGTTAAAAATTTTTCCTCATTTGCAATTTTTTTTTTGCAATGGCACATATGTTGATAAGAATAAGCTTGTTAAACCTACAATTTAAATAAACTCGAATGCTATTTATATTTTTTTGAACAGTTTAAGATTGAATTGATATATTAGATACAAAAAAAAACAAAAATGTACCAAGTGGAGCTTTATATATTCTCAGTTTTAGAATTTAATTTCCATTACAACAGTGGTTCCCAAACATTTTTGACCTTTGGGCCCCTTTCCATAGTCAAAACTTGTCCAAAGACCCCCAAGTGAAAAAGCTACACAAATACATAGTATAAAAATTACAAATTTACAGCTTCTATACAATAACCCATAATGCAGGATATAAAATAGTGATCTGTTTTTGTAAATAGAATTTGCGGTATCTTTATTCAAACATTGGTTTAAGCTCCTCATTTGTGAATATTTTAATAAGCTCCTGTATTAATATGGATTCATCTGTATTTGGGATCTGAGTTTGTCCACGCGCAAAAGGGTTCAACACCCAGTCGGGAATATCCAAGTGAAGAAAGTCTCCAAAACTTTGGTTCAGATCTGCATGAAGAGACGTTTGGTGTTGACAGTAAGCAAGCAAATCTTCATCTCTATTTTGCAATTTCGAAAGATTTCGAATCTGAGAATCTTCTCTTCTCAAGTTTTGTTTGTACAGAAAAAGTTTTGCAACAAACGCAGATATTAGTTTTTAGTTTTGATTAAATTTAATTGGTTATCTTGTAGTTTCAAATTAGTTTCGTTAAATTTGATAAATAAATCAGTCATATAGGCTATGTCATTTTTTGAGTTAGTTAATTTGTGTCGAAAATCATTGTCTTTGCTTTCTAAAAATTTCAACACTAAATCAAAGAGAGCATAAAATCGATTTAAACATGCACTTTTAGATAACCAACGTACTTCTGTGTGATGTAGTAAACTGTTATAGTCTTCATCATTTTCTAAATAAAATTGAACAAATACTCTCTCAGTGAAGACATTCTTTCTGATTTTATTAACTGCTCTAATGACATAATCCAGTGATCCATTCAAACGTTCACTAAGATTTTTTACGACTAAATGATGTCGATGAATGACACAATGTAATGAAAATACATTCATTATGCTCAGGACTTAAGGAACATATTGTATTTTAAGCACCCACCTATATTCATATTTTACTCAAGACGTAAAAATTGCTACTATTTTATTTATTGTTATTTGTTTAAATTTCTATAATTAAAATGACCATAATTTTATTATTTTACACTAAACCTTGCGTGGACTCCCTGACGTTGTTCAGGGACTCCCATATCAATTTTAATTTTTCACGGACCCCCTGAATGTCATCAGGACTCCACTTCCGTAGGAACCACTTTGGGAACAACTGCATTAGAATATGAAGAATACAGTATAAACCAACAGGATTACTGTATGTCAATTTTACTGCATGATTCAAATCTATTTTACTTTAAAATAGCTGTATGACATTTCAAAGCTCAGTCATGTGTCATCATCTAATCTCATTAGAATTACATTTGCTTCTCTACTGGCTCCTTAAAGAAAGATTGTCATTATCTTTCCTATTTTGTACTTTTATTTTTATCTGTGCTTTATTATCATAAAATGCAATAAATATATTTTTAAAAGCATGCCTTGTAAATATATATATAAATGTACTATGTTTTCTATTATGTGAAATGAAAATTTTTAAATGCCACATATCCAAAAAAAACTTAAAAAAAAAAAAAGTTAAGTAACAAAAATTAGTATTTGTGTAAATAGTATCCAGATTTATTTAAAAACAAATTTTCGACTTAAAATGTTCAGTATTTTTTTCCTTCTGAAGCATGAAACTTATCTACAATTTAAAAAAAATCTGCACTTAGGACATCTAATTAACCTTTTTACAATAAAGTCAAAATCCATTGGACCTCTAAAAATAATATATATACATTATTTTATTTCCTTTCATTTCTTTTATCATTATTTGACATAAAATGTATTTACATTAACGAATTGAAAAATAAGCTTATTACTACAGAATTTATTCTAGAAAATATAAGCATGCTCATACAAAATTTTAAAATGATATTTTTTTTAATTTTAATTAAATTATATTTTTTTTAATTACGGTCCTATTGTTAAAGATGGCTATCTACCTTGGAGACTATTTATATTGAGGAGTCAATGGGCAGGGATCGAATGACATTACAAATACGTTAATGATATGTCGCTTTACCTAAGATAAGAACAGAACAGATTTTTCTGAGTAGTGATATAAACATAGATACTAAAAAACACAAAAGGACAATATTAAATTTCAAATAGCACTTATGTAATTCACATGTTGCCCTATGTATAAAATGCAATGCCGTGAAGATTCGGCCGTATATATGTGCAAATATTGGAGAATACGTAGCTAAATAAATATTTATTTCTTACATAAAATCCAAAATGTTAGCTGGTAACAATTTTTGTGGAAACAATACATAAACTTAATGATAGCTGATTAGTTTTACCATTGCATCATAGTTACAACTCACGTAGTTGTGTCCAGTGTCCATTCTATTAGATCACGATTTGGTTATTTAAGTTGGTCACTTTTTTTATAAGGGTCAAAGTATAAGCGTACGCACAGCTGGTTAGTTTTATAATCGCATCACTGCTGAAACTTGTTTAGATGTGATCAATGTTCTCAGAGAATTTGAACCAGACAGAGCAAAGAAAGAAATGGGAATCATCACGAAATATAAGCTCTCTTAGATGTACGGAGTAACGCATTTGATGGACTACTGTATCGGTTCCTCAATCAAATACTCTCATCAATCTACGGATATACAGAGAGTTTTAGCTGTTATAATATGTCATGGAACATTGTAATGATAATTGCGTGAAAGAAGCTTCTACATGAGACACGGTTCCCAAAGATTGACATTGATACAAAACCACCGGTTTGAAAGAATGCAATGATATCGGAATCGAGTCGCTTGGACGACTGGATTGCATAGTGTGGTATTCAGTAATGAGTTTTTGCACTGTTTTCTTATGATAAAAGCCAGGTGAGAATTTTAAGGCGTCAAAAATCCAAAGCAAATTCAACCACTATGGTTTTACACCTTCTCAGCGGAACATAATGGCGTAGGGTACCATTAGACATGAAAGCAGGTTATCCCTGGAAGGCGTCAAAGGTACTTTGTCGGCATGCAATTGGTTGGTGAGTTAAGCTACCTTAAATTCAGCGGCTGAAAATGTTACTTTCCAGCACAGCTACGTAGGAATATACACGGTATTGATCATCAGACAAGGCCTGTAGCAAATCCAGTAACTTACTTGGCCAACAATGTCTCTTGATCTCTTGCTAGACCAGTATGTCTAGGACTTGATTGGTTAGCTTTTGTTTGATGTCTTTGAGTCACAAATCGCAGGAGGAACTGTGTAGGCTATGTAGGTGGTTGAGGGCACGTGAGCTTTCATTCATTTGGATACTATCAGCATCCTTATTGAATCTACATCTGGTAGATTTGCTGCTTCTATTGTTACGAGAGGTGGTTCTTCTTCCAACTGATTATCTTGAATTTTTCATCGCTGTATTAAAATTATCTTCCTATAAATAAAATCACTTATATGTACATGCGTTCACTGTCTGTTTATAGAATTTTATCACATTCTATCAGCATTTTCACTAAAAAGACTTTTATTTCTTGGTTTAATATATAATACTTCAGAATTTCAGGCATATTATCTTAGTAAGTATATTATATTATATTCATTATAAGTGAGGGGTGGCAACCATGGAGTCAGTGAGAGCTGCATTTCGGTTTTTCATGTATTGTAAGGAATTCCACACTTCAGTTAGATAATATTAAACACACAAATACAAATTCAAGTCTTATTTAAGTTATATGATTAT
Source organism: Nephila pilipes (assembly GCA_019974015.1). NCBI lineage: Eukaryota > Metazoa > Arthropoda > Arachnida > Araneae > Nephilidae > Nephila > Nephila pilipes. Next base: position 53,971 of record BMAW01029962.1, on the reverse strand, counting down.
ATATTATACAGGCGAATTAAAACGTATGCGTTAAATATGCATATAAAAGAAAATATAATTAAAAGAAAGAAAATACTAAAATTTTGTTTTAAATTTTTAACAATAAAAATAATTAGTAAGAAAAATTCATTTATAAAATGAACAACATTTGGCGAATACCTTTTGTCAAATTCATTATATTTGACTAAAAATGTGCTAAAGTTTTTTGCAGCAGTTCTTTGGTGAGGTTGTTTTGTCTGCGACGGTTCTGTTCAACTACAACACCAGACGTTAAAAAAAACGCTTTAATAACTAGCCCGACTAGGACGTCTATTTAGGTATAGTTGAAAAGTACAGCAAAAAGCAACCTGTCAAGTATCCTTCATGTTCATTGATAAAGGATTCAAAACACCGCTGACTTTTCAAGGACAAATCTCTTTCCCTCCATGCGGTAGAAAACCATTTAATACTGATCCAGGATTTGATCACTAGATGGTAGCGCAGCTTAGAACTATTGGTTGCTAATGCCCCCAACGCAAAACACTTATCTCTACTTGTCTAACTAAGATAATCTCTCATAATTTACAGCTAATGATATTCAGGCTACGGCGCATGTGTCGACGGGACCTGTCTCTCCACTATAGAAAAATGCTCAAATAGAAAATATCAGATAGAAAAATGCTCAAACGTGAAACTCAATTCAACTAGTAGGAGATGAATATCAATTGGCGAAACAGCTGAAAAGAGAGTCCTTCTGAACAATTATCATTCCGAAAGTATCATTACGGTAATACTGGAGGGGGTGTATGCAATGGCTCTCTTCAAAAACAACATCAGACGCTAAGGAAACCCCAATATAACTAACTCGGTAGGAATATCTCTTTTGCTCCAGCGGAAAAAAAACGCTCTAAAAAGTGAGCGGTAAGTTTTTCTTTGAACCAGGGTTGAAGGATTCGAAACATTGACGGCACTCTCAAGATCAACAGTCATCTTTCTCCCCAATCAAACGTAAAAAGTCAATTGCGCACAAAATTTTGAAATATAATTCTAGATATAAATAGACCCAGCATTATAAAACATATCTCTATTACTTTTTAATGAATAAATTTGTATTATACACGAAAATGCTATAAAATTTGGTTTTAAAATGCATTTATTATTGAACCATGATTATTAACTGTATATGCAGAGAAATAATCATGAATATTTCGCTTTGCTGATATGTTTATACATCATAGGTTAATATTTTCTTCATGATCTAAAATTCTTGTTGCATAATTTAAAAGAAGGAATTTGTAGTAAATTTAATACTAAAGAGAACAAATATATTTTTCAAAAGATTTTACTAAATTTAATTCACTATTTCAATGAATTAAATATTTTAAAGTTCTTACATAACTTTAAGAGAAAGAATTTGTAGTGAATTTGGTGAAGGGAAAAAGAATGTTTTCAGGATTTCTTAGTCAATTTAATTCATTATTTCAAGTTCTTGTACATTTCATCCAAAGGGATTGAAATAAAAAAAAAAATAAATTACTTCACATTTTCGATGAAATTTTACTCTGAATTTGTCTTGATATATCTAGATGTATTTCTTATGTTTCCTTCCTGAATTGATTGTATGAAGAGAATTGTTGAATAACGAAATCTACGATGAGAATATTTCAGAGATGAAATGTTCATCAAGGCAAAATTATCTCAAAAAAGAGTTGAATTTGAACGTTTCATACAATTTGATGATGGTTGAATTTTCCTGAAATACGGAATTCAAAAGAAAGTACTACCAAATATACCTACAATCAGTTGCACGAAATCATTGAATGGTAGATAGAGCGAAAATTTCGAACTCTGATTTATAAAAAAATCTGCTGAGCTTATATTTAAAAAAATTATTTCTTTTCTTTTTTAATATAGAACGTATTGAAGAGCAAGTAATGAAAACCGAAAGCGGCAATTTTTGAGATTAAAGAGTACATATCGCGTATATAGCAATACAGGAGTTTGTTTTTTAAATAAGTCTCCGACACAAAAATTCATATTTTCAAAATAAACGACCTGGAATGATAAACAAAACACGAATGTAAGGAGGTTGAAAGTTTTTTTTTTGATGCTAAATTCAATTTCTGTAGATACACGTATAATATAAATATGATATATCCGTCCTGTCAAACATTGTATGTGTCATTGGCAGTTGGTTTCATCAGCGAAATCCGTTTTCAATAAAGAAATCCGCTCAAAATAAATTTGTCGGTAATGGTGATGCATACATATTATCTTTTACGAATTCCCAGAGGTAGAAGTCATGAGTCATATCAGGTGACTTAAGTTGTCAGATGTGTAACAATTAATCGAACACAGTCACAGCAAAAAACCCAACTTTGCGGTTAGTACTGCTGAAAGCACAAAATAGCTTTCTGGAAATAGTCGTACGAAGAGCGAATTACGATCCATCGGTTTCTGTCTTACACTTTCACACTAATCCCTCCAGCATCATGGTTTTTTTAAGTAGGTATCGCGACACTAGGGCGCTGCTGTCTCAGTCTCAGTTATTCGTATTCATGAACATGTCGTCTTTTGCACTTCACAAATTCTTCGTCATAACTGTTCTAGCTGATGGGGTCCATCCTCGCCTTTTTCGAAATAAATTCACTGGAAGCAATCCAATGTTCAATTTTTGCTTGATTTCAGTGCATGATGGTGAATTCGTCTTACGGACGATGACAAGCAACGCGATAAAATGACGTCTACCAACTCATTGCGTAGCAATCAATTTTGATTTGACCTGGTATTTTAAATCAAACTAATTTTGGAGTCAGTATCAAATTTGTTCCGATTCCGTTTGACAAATGTGGAACCAAATGGTAACAATTTTTTTACCTCGATGTTGTCATATAAATATTGAATATGTTTATTTTGAACCACTAATAAATTTTATGTCTTTAGGAAAACATTCTGAAAATTCTTAATATATTTAGAATATCCAAATAAATACAATGAAAGAAAAATTGGAACTAATGAAAACTTTGATGTCATACGTTATGTAAACATTGTTAAGTTTTTATTTTTCCTTTTTAGTTTCGAAAGTATGTATTGTCTCTTGTTCTTTGCTTTAACATGAACTGCTATTTCTTACGCTTATGGTTATAAAAAAATTAGCGGATTGATTATCTCTCGGATGAAGGGGGGGGGGGGGTGACGCTCTCTAAAATCTTTGGTGAGCTTACCTCCCCTTGGACATTTCACCAATAGCCCTCTTATTTCTTTTCTGTCCGACGTTAGAAAACGATGCAATCTCCTGACTCCCTACATAATACAGCGATTAGTAAATTTTGTTATTTAAAACATTCGTATAAATAGTTTCGAAATATATGTAGTAACTTAAAGTTAAAAGCTCAAAAGACTTAGAATTTAAGCATATCGTGCTTAGCATATTATCTTGAATTGAGAATGAGTTAACTCAATAATCGTTATGTGATAAAATTTTAAAATTTGATGCAAGTCCCACATTTAAAATGCATTACATAACTAGTTATCGAAATACATTCTTTTTTTTTTTTTTTTTTTTTGTTTTTTTTCTTTACACTACGTGAATAGTACAAAGAGGCTACAAAGGTGGAATGGGTAATACCAACACTAGAGACGATGAAAGAAAACCATTTTTGTCACTTATAGAGCTTTAGAACTCCTTCAGTATTACATGCTAAGAAATAAATTATGTTAGTGTTTTATTTTTTAAGGAAACATATTGTCATGCCAAAGCGATTCTCTTTAAATTTAGAATCATCATTCATTTCAACATAAATGTTTGCAACCAAACAACATTATATTGAACTCATTCGAAAAGAAATCATGATCATTAACATAATGAATATTCCTCTGCATTCATAAAACGTCCATTGGCTATTTTCATTTAAATACGTAAGTAGGTAGGCCGTAAAATAGCCGAAGCCAAATTTTTAGCTATTCCTTGAAGCCATGCATCCGTACGTAGCCAGCAGCAGCAGCAGCTGGCAGCAGCAGCGGCAGCGCGCTGTGTGTGTGTGTGTGTGTGTGTAATTTATAATTCAATAAATACCTATTTAGAAAAATAATTAGCCGTTCAACTCAAAAATATTATGCATTATTTTAATAGAAATTCAAGTTCTCACAGTTATTAACTAAATTTTTACATAACTTTCCAATGAAATTTTGATTAATTACCCATATTATTTATAATTTGATATAAATATTTTCCTCGGAATAAACAGAAGTTATAAATAAAAGTTATTGTTTTATTTTCAGTTATCTTAAGTAGTTCTCAGTTCATATAAACCCACATACTCAGACAGATACAACTCAGATTTAAAATATTTTTCACAAGTTCTTAACAAAGAATGTGTGATAAATACGAAGGTAACTAAAAACGCACATGTTGTTGACCTCAAATGAGGTTCCTATGGAACGTTATTGTCTGTCAAAAGTATTAACCTAAAAGTATTAAATTGTTTCAAACAGTCAGACTTCGCTGTTTTAAACACTACGGTATCAATCTGTAAAATAAACATGAAACAGTTACCCTTTGCTTCATTCAACCCTTATAACAAATTAACGGAAAAAGAAATAAAACCAGTATTTTTGATACAATTTAATATGAAAAGTAAATTCAAAAATAATCCAATGGTATGCATTTTCTACAAATATTGTCTATCTCACAAACAAACTGTTAGACACACGAAAACTATTTTTTGAAGATTTGTATGCGAAATAATAATGCCGATGCACACTTAAATAAGTTAGAACTTTAAAATTTTCTCTTGCATGGTTAAAAGTTTGGAATGTACAGTTATTAACCATGTATTATCCTCGTTACTTACGCATGGCTCAAAATTGCAACTATCATCATCTAATATGCGCCATAAACTCATACTAATTCAAATAACTGTAAAAGAGACTAATGAAGATTAAATAAAACCTAACACTAAATAAATTCACTTTCAAAATTATTACTAACATGCAAGTATGCTAAAGCATGCTAAATGCATAACACGTATTATAGCAATTATATCTAGTATATTTCTAGTCAAAGGAGCATTCTCTTGAGAGGAATTTTAATATCATAAGAAAAAGATTTCGAATATTACACATCGTAGCCGAAATAAATATAAAATATTAATTTTACTCTTTATCATTACAAATAGAAATATTCTACATACACCATTTCTAAGATTTTGCGACGTATTAATTGCATAATTCAGTCACTATTATTTAAACTTAAATGGTAATACAAATGACACATATTATGTAACTTTTCTTGCAGCATTAACTCTTTTATAATATTCATTAATAATAACGAAAACACCAAATAAAAAATAAGAATTTCAAATAAATCTTTAAGCGTTATAAATTAATGTTACATGTACAAAAATCTATTTTAAAACGAAAATCACGATTTTGAGCCTATCTCTTCAAACATCACTCTCCATGCTGTTTAAATCGACCAAGTTTTATTTTTTCAGTAAACAATTCATTTATGTCTAAACAAAACAGAACTTTGATTAATTTAATAATAATTAATAAATAGCTATAAATTTTTAAATAGTTATAAATGATAACTTTTTTTGAAGTTCTTTTAACATTCTGTTTCTACCATTATGGCCTAGTGATAAATGTGCTTGATGAAGTATGGCAACAAGTTCTTCAAAGTTCACATAAAATCTTACTTAAGAGCTATCTTTTCTTCTGGGAAAGATAGGTTTTTCAACTTTGTCTACTTTCATAAAGTCATAAAGTAAAAAAAGCTCATGCACATCGTCCATTTTTCAATACTTTATTTTAAAAAACCTCTATTCAGCATGAAATTAGAAATATTACTGAAATCATACGCATCTGACATAAAAACTTTTGGAAAAGTCATGGACATTTATTACATTCCCCATTACCAGTTGAGGGTTTCAGAAACTAATAGGGTAAATGTGACAAATATTCAAAAATTTATCAAATTTACCAGTTTATTAGTGATTATGAATACTCATTGCTAATTCTGCATAATCACCAGTTGAGAGGAAATTTAATATCGCAAAAAAATGAGTTCGAATAGTTATTATACATCATAGCCGAAATAAATGTAAAATATTAATGTTACTCTTTATCATTGTAAATATGTATATTTATTGAAATATTCTACTTAAACCATTTCTACCCATTTTACGACTAATTAATTGCATAATTCAGTCACTATTATTTCAATTTAAATAGTAATACGTACAAATGACACATATTATGTATCTTTTCTTGCAGCATTTATATATATATATATATATATATATATATATATAAGTACTTTATTCAGGAAATATATAAATATAGAAAACATTAGTTACATTGTTATTTAAGTAAATGAACTTTTTCTTAGATTTGAAAATTTATCTTCATATTAACTTTTAATCATGTCATGTCACAGACCTTTGGTTTGAAAAATAAACGATTCCAAGAAAAACTCTGGGGGATGAAAGCTGATAAGACTTTCTCTGAAACAAGTAAATTTCTCCCAGGGGATTTAGATAACTCGAGACATAATTTGAGTCATAGGTGTTGTCCGCTAATCTGCTTTTTCAAGTAAAATATTTGACCTTCACTGTAATAAGTTGCATGCCTTAAAATTAAAAAATGGAATTCTCTTTCAAAGTTACCAGCACAGAATACGAAGCTCTATAACTAAGAAAATAAACCTTTACGAGGTGGAATAACAAACACAGCTTTGAAAAATATGCATTAGTTTTCTAATTTAATTAGGAAAAACATACTTTTGCTAGTTGTAGAAAAGTATGTATCAATATTGCATTACAATGCTGCGTTGCATTTATGTGTAAATAATAAATTATAATGTTTTTTGAAAATAAAAATTAAATGCATAAGAGCTACTAGAAACATTTGATAATGCAAATACGCGAAATCAAACAATAAAAAACTATAATTATTTTATATACCATCTATAATATAAATTTCTCATGAGAAGAGAAATAGGAATATAATGTGTATATATTATAAAAATATGTATATAAGTTACATAAAAATTACAGTAAATATATTTAAATACAATTTATTACACTGTTGACATAATTTTAAATATACAAAATCATTAATAATTACAAATTATAACCACTAAAAACCAAATTTAAACAAACTTATGGAATTAAAATACCTATAAATATATACAACAGAGTTAGTAGACACAATCAGTAAATACCAATAAGCCCCGAACTATTTAATTTCAAAATACCATCATATTCTGGCAGACGTAAAATATTATAACGTAAAAAAGTTGTAAATATTCTTAAATATATTATAAAAAAATAATGACAAATATTATACATTATAATTACACATACACACAAACACAGACATGATGGAATTTCTAATAGCGTTCATGGAATAAGCATTGATGTAGATAAAAAAAAATAGCAGTCCCTTGTAGAATCGATCATTTATTCCAGTCATGAGCATATAAGTAACCAAGACAAGAAAGAAGTTTTATGTCAAACAAGCAGCAAAAGTAAAATTTACAAAGAGAGCAGGGGTGCTCATATTATCCAGCAAGAAGCAAAGCGATAAAGAGAGGAAAGTGGTGAGCAAAGCGAAGGTTTTATAGGACAACCATGAATCTTAACCAAAAAGTTAAGTTTAGCGAAGAAAGTCTTAAAAGAAAGTTCACAGTTTCGTAAGAAGAGGCTGGTTAGAACAATTTGGTTGGGCGTTGAATCTAGAGTTCATTAAGAACAGAAAGTACAATAGAATGAAAAAGAAAGTTAAGTGGATGATATCGTGAGCACACATACATACATACATACCTGTATATATATAAAGGTACAATAAGAAATTTTAAGCAAATTCATATGGATTAAGAACAATGGTATAATTATGAACTTAAGAATCATAAAAATAATAAGTAACACGTCTAAATTTTATTTTGTTTCATTTATTTATTTTTGCAAATTCAGTAATTAAAAAGATAAAGTTCTAAAACTGGTCATAAGGCTAATTAATTTAATTGGACCGAATTCATAAAATATGTTTAATTACGCAAATTTATCCAAAGCTGAAAACAGCAATTTAAATTATTAGCCACCCAAGGGGCTACTGTTTTATTTTGATCACTTTTCGAGTATCAAATCACTTTTACATTTTTTAATGCTTGCTTCAATTTTAATTACCTTTTGCTTAAATATATTCAATTTAATAATTTATCGTTTCCTTTAATTTTAATATGGGAAAAGTATAGTACTGTCCATTTCTCGGTATTTCATCTTTTAATTTAATTTTAATGTTTAATTCAGTAATTTAATAATAATTATAAGAAAAGCGCATCAAATTTTGCTAAATCGGTTCTTTGCAAACCTTGCCTAGAACTTTTATTATGTATTTCTTTGGATCTTATCTTTTTAATATGTATAACTTAGAATTTTTCTATTTGTTTTTTTAGGATTTTTAAGTTCGTATTTGAATCATTATTCTTATACCGAGTGCATATGAACACAAATATCTAATTATTTAATAGGTTTCATTTATTTTAATTACATAGAATCTTAACCATGAATTTCTATATATATTTACAATACTTTTTATTATTTATTTTCAAAGATTTGTAACTATTTTCTTAAAAATTATGAGTGATGAGTCATATACATCTAGAAAAGTAATTGTCATATTCTTCTAGTCATATACTTCTTATTTTTTATTCATATACTTCTAGAAAAAAAAGTCATTTAAATGTTGGAACACTTTGAATTGAATACACAATAGATATCTGAAAAATGGAATTTATTAAAAGACTAAGAACAGCTACACTTAGCTCAGAACACTTGGGTTTATATATTATATCAGAATATTCCTGAATACTGATCTGATTACATAAGGAATATTCTGGAAGGTTTTAGAATTTTTTATAACAGAAAACAATTAAACAAAACTTAAATACGATTCTTAATACTGTTAATTCTGATCTTTGAACCCGGGAAATCGCATCTTGTCGACATTCGTTTTACTCCCGCTCAATGGGTGCCTGAAAATGCCGTGAAAACATGTTTCAATAATTGTAAAGTAGTTTCTTAGAAGGATTTAAAAAAAATTATGTGATTAAAATAGAAAATATTGTAAACTATAAGAAAATAATGTAGTTTAAATAAAAATAGATGTTTGCGATTGTGAAAATAATTTTAATTTCTTAATACTGTTAATTCTGGTCTTTGAACCCGGGAAATCGCATCTTGTCGACACTCGTTTTACTCCCGCTCAATGGGTGCCTGAAAGTGCCGTGAAAACATGTTTGAATAATTGTAAAGTAGTTTCTTAGTGGGATTTAAAAAATTTATGTGATTAAAATAGAAAATATTGTAAACTATAAGAAAATAATATAGTTTATATAAAAATAGATGATTACGATTGTGAAAATAATTTTAATCTTCAATAACATTCAATCATTTCTTTTTTAAATTTATGCGAAATGAATAATTTAATCCTATATATCGGCAAAATGAATTGTATTCCAGTGATGTTTTTTTAAAATGTCATTCAAATATTCAGCATGTTTTTATGAATAAATATATAATTACAGATGCTTTTAATTTCCTTAAATACACGAGTGAATTTTTTCTAATATAAATGCCAAAAACACTCCTGAAGCTAATATTTTAATTCCTTAATGAAAATGTTAAGCAATATATATATAAATATACACTTTTGGGCAATCTGTTTTTTAAAAAAGTAATTCCATGGATCCGTATTGACAGTTCTGGAACAATTTATTACGTCATTATTTAATTATTTCTGGTCAATATAAAAAATTAGGTTGTCAGATTTTTAAAGAAGCTATAGCTTGATGAAGATTAAAGAGAGAAAGTATGAAATTCTTTCACTTCACTTTTTATTAATGTCACGTAGAATAAGTCCTCAAATGCTGCTCCCTTTAATTGATGTCCTGTTCAATTAATGAGCCGAAACATTCATTTGATGGGAAAATTTTCATTTATTTCTCGCGACGTTTGTGTCTTACTTCAATAAGAAAGGTACCATATATGTATCATTTTTACATGCTGTCAAAGGGAATTTATTCATCAAATTGAGTGGTAAGTTAAAACAGTTTAATTGCATAGCTTCCTCTTTAAATTTTAAGTATGTTGTTTTCTTTTGATATAAATTCTTTAATTTCAGAATACATTCTGAAGGAATCAAAAACAAATAAATATGAAAAAGAAGTTTTCTAAGACCTGTATCTATAAGATTTCTAAGCTAGCATTTTACAAAGTGTTCACTGTTAGGAAATATTGATAGTGCGTTTAATTCAAAAATGTCCTTTTTCATTAAAGTAGTTGTCAAATTTTTCAAATTCTAAGATGACAACTTAAGAAGTTTATGTAGTAAAAGTAAGATATATTTTTATGTGGAGTTTATTTCCATAAAATATTCTTAATGACGAATTTATTAATTATTTATTTATTTCTATAATTTCTTAATAAGAGAATTACTTTCTTTTAGAAATTATTCTATGCCTGTATTTTACTTCTATTTTCATCGCTGCAATTTCTTTCAATTTTGTATTTAGTCAATCGATTTATCCAAATTCCAATTTTTTTTTCTGAATTTTTAATTTTTATATGCAACTGTTTTTATTACTTAGAGCCATAAGTATTTATATAAACCTAATCAAATGCATTTTAAATATTGTGATCCTTGTAAAATTTATGTTAAGTAGATTATGTCAATGAAAAGAAATATACGTTTAAGTTTCAGATGTATACAAAACTTATAAACTTAAAGTTTATTTTTTAATGTCTGAAATAGAATTGTATCATTTATTTTACTATCATTTATTGCGCAAGTTTCCATCTATCAAAAATATGACACAACAATGATTCCCAGAAATGTGCAGGGTGGTTATAGTTAGAGTGTTCCTTTCAAAACGCTGTAAAAACAGGACACTGGTCAAAGAAATATATATATATATATATATATATATATATATATATATATATATATATTAAACTGAATATATGCGAAGAACAATTAAGAAGTGAAGCAAAAGAAAAATATTTTTAAAAATTTAACTTTAGATGGCGCTTTACACATCATAAAACATACATGAGTTTGGATACCAGCGTCTTTGGTAACTTAGTACGACGGCCATTGTTTGGTTAAAACCAACTATTCTAATTATACTGTTCAATTTGCTTGTGTGACTGCAACGTTTTGTAATGAACAAAACCAGTCAGTGAGCCAATAACTTCCAGGTCATTCAGAAGTTGAGGAATTCTTATTGGAAAGCTCATTTACAGCAACAAGAGGGTGAATATTGGATGATGAAAAGGAAATCGCTTTTTAACGACTCCCAAAGCGCAGTGAAACCCGTTTTTCGCTGCACAAGGCTTCATCAAGAAATGCGTAATATACTATTCACCGTTTCCTGTTAGAAATTCAAATCGAGTAACAGAAAGTAATACAACAGATTTGGGTGTATATGTGTTGATATTCTGAATGCATTTCGCAATGCATATTTTCAATTATGCAAAGTTTGCAAGCGAACCACTGAATACAATATTTTTAGTTATACGCATAACCACAAATCACTAGAATTAAGGTCAGGTGATATTTGTGGTTAGTTGCTGGAAATTTATTGATGATAATTCAATCATATGTGAAGTGTATGCTTTGCAACCGCTTTATAGGACTTCCATTGAGTGCAGGAGTTCCTTCATGCTTCCAAATTGTGCTATCTACCCATACACACTGTTGAATTGCCGGAATGAAGGGAAAGAAAATAATTCATTGCATTTGCCGTTATCGGTAAAGGTAACAGTTTCCACTGGATACATTAGCCGTAAAAATAGTGACCTTACGATAACCGATGTCTTACACCCGCACATTTATTTTTGCAGAATGGTATTGATTGATGTTCGAACGGACTTTTTGTTGCACATACTCTACAATTCTAAATATTGATATATTCATGAGTATGAAAATTGGTTTCATGTGTCCAAAAAGCGTTCCATGTCCATTCATTGTCCACTTCCATGAGAACTAAAAATTCAAGGGCAAGGCGTGTCGTATTGAGAAGTCAACAGGATGCAAGTAATAAACATGAGTAAGTTTGAATAGATAGGAATGCAGCATATTTAATAAAATTTACGCACCATTTTTGCAAGAATCTCTAATGATCGGAGAATTCCCCGTGCACTGCACGTTTTCACGCTCCTGATCATCCACTGACTGTAGCAAGAATTTGTTTCCTCGTACAACCAGATTTCACTTTAATTGAACCTGTGTCTTCAAATTCCTTAATCAACTTCTCCAGATAGTCGGTAAACATCGTGCATCAATTAAATTATTGGTTTTATTAACGTCGTAATAGAAGCTATACGACGGCTATTAGGAATGGACCTTCTAATTTTGAGCTTTGGTCGAAGGTCGAGGGCGACACCGGAGCAGGCACTTCCCTCTCCAAACTCTCCTGCTAGGCCAATAGGAGGACTTTGAGCCTCGGCAGATTTAAAATGTATCAACCTTCGATTATACTGTGGGTCTTTAGTAGCATCAAGTTTCGAATCCACGACTCGACAAAAATTGCCGGCAGTGAGTCCCCGACCAGGACCGCTAGACTACAGTGGCCGCCATAAATATCGTATAACAACTTTTAAACAGCAGGAACATCTTTAGAGCTACGATGTCACAGATATCATTCTTATAAAGTAGCTTCCAAAGCAGGTTTGTTTTGGTTTGGTTTTATTAATGTCGCATTAGAAGCAACACTAGGGCTATTGGCAATGGACCTCGTAGATTTCAGCCTCGGTCAAGTGACGAGAACGACACCTGAGCTGGCACCCTTCTCATAACTTCCACACCCCGCCAATAGGATGCTTCTAAAGCAAAGAGCGATCCATCACTGATAGACCCATGATGAGTTTCTTATACGCAATACGAGGGAAGTTGCATGTAACCCGCGATTTAATAGTTATTGTAATGCTTAATGTGTATGACAGGTTGACCTATAAAGCGTCATCTATTGCTAAAGTTTTGAAACATTCTTCTCTTCTCCCATACTCTCCCTTTTTTCCTCCGTATATGTAAAGGTTAAATTTCACATAATTTTTGACCAGTGGATCGTTTTTTACAACTTTTTGAATGTTTAATTTTAATTTCGATCACTCTGTACTTTCATTTGTCAAATAATTGTAAATAAACACTTGTCTGATGATACATTCTTTCTCATAATATTTTGAACTTAATCATTCATGTTTATATAAGTCTATTATATAAAATAGCTTTTATATCCATTCTGTTTTTCTGAAACCAATGTCAGTATGCAATTTTGAAGAATAAATAACACTTTATTATTTTCAAAATATTATTTCTTCAAGCAAATATCAAAAATTGATTTCGAAATATTATTGCGTCATTCAAATGAGTACATGCACTAAATAAACAAAATGAGAAAATAGGAAATGTTGAAGAGCAGCCACCATGGAGATTCAATTATTTCGGTCTATTTCTAATTTTGTCACTTTTGGGAAAATACAAAATCATTAAGTTGTTTGAAGAAACAGAATCAAAATTCTCAGTGTTCATAGCATTGTCTCTAAATTCCGACACTTATTTTCTTTCTTGAAGATTAAGTAGGTTTTGGTGGCTGCTCTTAATTTATTTCATCAGCTGAATGTATAATATATCGCTATCAATTTTCTAACTTTTGATAAATGGCCAGAAATATCCACTTTCAGCTCCACGCTATTGTTAGAAATATTCATTGGGATACCATTGCTTCATATAGGTGCAATGTTTCACTGTCATATTTAAGATTAGACATAAAGGCGCACCTAATTAATAAGCTCATAGGTTTCCAGAACTCCTTAACCTAGCATATATTATTAATAATTACGTGTAAAAAGTGCTCAAAAATTAAATCTTAGAGTTAATCTTTAAACCACATAAGAGGTATTATGATTTGATAACCACTTTGTTTCAACGCCAGTTATCGTCATAAATAAAATATCCTTTCTTTAAATTTAAATTGAGTATCAAGTTTATCAATTTTATGAAATTTTCGGAAGAGGATTAAACTCAATCATAATTAATGTTCTATTTAGTGTTTACCGAGTGGTAGCCTAATGGTGTGATGGTTATTTGACTGCTGGTGGTTTTGTCGAGGTCATTGGGTTGGTCTTGATACCACTAAAGATCCACCCCAAATGTAGCTGTAGCTGAGCATAAAATCTGAGGCAAGTCTCAATTTCTGTGGTGTGAGGAACAAGGAGGTGCCATCCTCTTGTGTCGTCCTCGGCAGAGGTTCAAGATTATTAAGAGTCCGTCTCCCATGCCATCGCCCTCATATGGCTTCCCGTCTGTGATTAATAAAACCAAATCGATGTAATAGAACCAAAGATCTTTCTAAATTATTAACCTTTGCTTAGAGCATCAAATTTTAAGTCGATCGACCAGAAACAGCTGGAGTTATCGAGGTTGGAGTAAAGAATCGTTTTGTAGTTGTTTAAAATGGAAACCCAGTTTAAATATTTCTGATAAAACATTGTTTTAATGGTAAACACCTTAAACAGAAGGCTCAAATGGATTGAAAATATTACCCGGACTCTGTCCATCAAAGCAACGATTGTCGGTGGTTTGCGAGTTTCATGTGGTCAGCCACCGACACAAATGACGGAACGCTCAGGTATTAGACCTGGAAGCCAGAGTAGTGAAGTGGCTAAAATTATAATGAAGATCGTAAGTAGGCTCCGTGGATTGCTGAAATTAACTGCAAGATATCATATAGAGTGTATTTACTGAGTTTTAAAGTGAAGTGAGTTTTCAAGTGGGTGCCACGGTGCTTTCAGTAAAGTAAAACAAGTCGATGATTCAGAAGCTTATCGCTATTTACTCGCAACAAAAGATTTCTGCCTGAAAAAGAAAAGAAGGAAAAATTTGGAAAAAGATTTGGAAAGCCGGAACGATTGTATCACCCTAAAAGGTGATTAACAAAAGGTGTTATGTGATGAATAAAAATTTTGCAAAAATGTTGTTTCAGTATTAGACTCAGGAGTTAATCTGATGTAAACTATATATATATCTCTCTCACGCTATAATAAAACGACACTAGAAGAAGTTGTCGATGGTGACAAACTTAGTGATAGTCGATAGTTGATAACGATTAATCAGGCGCTGGACAGCTGATCTGGCAATCACTCCTGACTGCCGATCTTCTGGACTAGGTCGACTGCACCTCTGACGCTGAAATGCCGTATCCACATTTTCTTTTAGCATCTTCTAATCGCCATTGCTTTGTCCATATGACGATTCTCAGTTACCTTCTTCTTTTAATCAATGATACGATCTCTTGCAAACAATGACAATTTACTCATAATGAAATTGATTCTGCCGCGCAGTTCCGATGCACTGCTATTCATTCATTTACATACCAAATTTAATCATTTTCATTAATGGACCCAATGTCTTTGCATTGCAGAAATTCCTACATGTCATGCATGTTTGTGTGTAATGTGTATACATATATTTATGTACATATACACATTCTCCTCTCCCCGTAATAATGTATGTGTGTGTGTGTGTGTGTGTGTGTGTGTGTGTGTGTGTGTGTGTGTGTGTGTGGCTGTGTGTGTGTGTGTGTGTAGTATTTAATTTAACGTTTGTTCAATATTAATAGATCATTCTATACATGGCCGATATACTTTATTTCATATTGGACTTTAGTCAGACTACAGCTACAAAGGCCGAGCAGAATTATATCTAAATCAAATGATCATCAGGCGAGTTAGACATAAGAGAGGTGATATAGAGGAGAGCATAAGAAGGCGCGTTTTCGATGTGTTTGCTATATGAGAAAATTCAATTAAACATCAGAGTCAAGTCAGTCTGAGGGACTTCCAGGGAAGATAGAAGTATGACCTAAAAGTCTGGTAGGGATCATCTAAATTTCGATAGGAGAAGAGTGAAAATTTATCATGAAATTTTTAGACAGTTGGTCAATTCTAAAATGGTCAAGAAGGAACGCTGTATTGGAAATACGAATGAACATTGCCGAAGAGAATAGTCAAATTTAGTAAAATTAAATTAAGTGAGAAATTAATAGAATTGAATTCAAATCATTACATATATATATAATGAGGACTATCATTCTCATTCTAGAATAGTAATGATGCAATGAAAGCCTAGTCAAAGATTTTTCTGCATATTATTTAATAACTTTGTACATATTTTCGTAAATTACATTTCCATTAATATCTCTTTTTCTTCTTTTTGATTTTATTTAGTTTTAGACAGACAATTTGCAGTATAGAGCATGCGTTAAATCTGCTACATTTTATTGACAAACCTTCAAAGGTAAGGAACATGCAGGGATAAGGTATATCTTTGGATGTAAGTAACTATGTAAGAAAGTAAATTACTATAAATTAAATTAAGTTTTCTCTATAATTTTGCTGTGCTTGATAATAATTTAAACTTCATTATGCTGTTAGTGCCGCAGTCTAAGGCTTTCTAAAATCATCATTAATAAAACATAACTGACAGCAATATAATATAATATTCAATTCATATGCAGAATAAAAATTTCGATTTATTTTGTTTATTCTCAATAATAATTAAAACTTCACTACTCTGACTCTTTATATCTATAATATATTGCTTAATGTAATCCTCGTATAATCAAGATAAACCCTGAATAAAAATCTTCAAATGTATTTACTAATTTTAATTTCCACCATATTTCTCAAATCTCATGAATTTATTAAATTGAGTAGTAGAAATGATTACTACACATATTATTTGCTAATACTTTGCATATTTGTTGCACATTTCAATATAAGGACATTTACAAGTACATTTAATTATAATGAAAGATTTACTTATAAATTTTCACCCAAGACCATATCAATGGAGCAAAAATAAAAATTTGGTTAATAATTTAGTTTCACTCAGATAGTCTTTATACATGATGGTAAATTACTTTTGTTCAGAGTTATTAAGTTCAAAGGAAGTGGGGCAAAATTTTCTCAATATTGTACGTGCTGGCTTTTCTGGTGTTCATATACCGATTTTTAATTTTAATATTTATTAACATAGCACTAGAAGCAACAAACTGAGATGTGGCTACGGACCTCAATTTTGAGCCCTCGGTGGTCTCGAACAACACCTGGTCTTCCTCTCTAACTTCCCGCCAGCAGGAGTGCTTCATTTTCCGTAATTATTAACTTTGTGTACATAGGTAACAATTTGTGAGATTCTAGTACTATATACATAAATTTGTGCATTTGCTCATATCTAGTTTGCTATATAAAACCCTGAAGTGAGCTATTTAGTTATGAAACCTGCTTAAAAATATTTATATAATTTTAATGACTTTTAATAAAAGAAATGGTTTGAAATTAAAATATAAGTGCTTGGCCCAAAAACATCGTTAATTAATTCAAACACATTATATTCTTAAATTTATAATATTTGCCTTGTTTATAATTAATTCAAATTACCTAAGTTATTAAATGTATGGTTAGCGCATTAGAATAGTCAGTAATAAGAAATTTCAATTCATATGCTATCCTTTACTGATTATTCTTTACGATTTTCCAAAATGTATTAAAGCCTACAGATTTTGAATTCTAAAACCCTCGTTCAAAAATCACTGCTTGAATGATTTTAATACATTTTATGCAGTGATCTGTACTTTTATTTATTGTATAATTTTATATTTTAACGATAGATAAATGCAAGACAAAGCTTTGGATTCTGTGAATAAGTGAAATATTCATAGACTCGTCTTTCTAAAATTACGTTTGCGCGGGTGGAAACTCGGATCTATTTATATTTTAATAACTTGTAATACTTAGAGCGAAGTATTTCTTAAGTTGCTAATTTTCCATTAAATAGTTACTGAAATAATTATTCTTCAGACTCCTTTACAAATATTTATCATCTATGGAGTTTTCCTTGTTTAAAATTCTAAGGTCCATGAAATGTAGGTGTCTGCCTGTTTCCAATTAGTGTTTTCCTTTCAATATTTTACATTCTGTCTATAGTTTCGTTCACTTTTGGATGTGGTGAAAAACACTTAAGTGGAGCTGGAAAAATATATTAGAAATATTATTTCAATAGGGATGGCTCTCAATCTTTACCATATTTATAAAATTACTACATGCCAGAAAGACATCCTATTGAAATAAAGGTATAAATATTTTCGATGAAATGATCTTGCTATATACAGAATTTTAACATTTTAAATGTGATATTTAATTCGATACACCTTTAAATTTATTTACTGTAAAAACGACTGTCGGTTATTCTGATGTAATCAGAAGCATAGAGTAACTATATCTACAAATGATGAAATGGTTTAGTAAAGTTTTGAGTTTTAGAGGAAAGCAGACATGAATAAAGGAACCACCTCGACGACTGAATCGTCAAGGGAATGCAATATTTCGGATATACATATTTCATATTTAGAGAAGTTTCTAAATATCCAAGATTCTTTGCTAGGTTAAATGTTCTAAATCTAAATTCATAATATTGGAGAAGCCCAGGCATGCTGAAAATTGTTGCCTCATTTAATGTAATAAATACGTTTCGAACTATGATTAACATTTAGGATATACTTACTTTTGAAATGCAGTTCACTGAAAATTAGCAGTCTATTCATTTTACTCACAGAAAAACCGAGCTTTCATTTAAAATGAACTTTAAATGAAAACTCAGTCAAATTTATGAAATAATATGTACTTGACTGGATAAGACTAGCTTCACTTTAGGTATTTAGAAATTATTTGAACTTAAAACAATTGACGTACAATTCTAATAAAAATATTTCCAGGAATTAATAAGGATATTTAAGGATATATAGTCTTAAAATATTTCAAAGAACAGAATACAGATTTTAATAATCTAAAATTAATATTAAATTGGTGTTAAATTATTTACTTAGTTTCAATATATTGAATCATATAATGAAATTCTGATTCCAAATTGATCAAGTTTTGCTGCATTTTTCAATGAGCACAATTGTCAAACTTGAAATTAAATATATCCTTTAACGTGAAGATTTATGCAGGGTTGTAGTCACTTTCAGATAATTTATCTCAACATAGTATAATTCAAATTTTAGATATCATCATTACCGCTTTTAGTTATATAATAATTGAAATTAAGTCTTGTGAATTATGTTAGTTAAATCAACTGTTTTAGAATATTCTATTGTTCAAAATTTCAACATCATTTCCCGTTGTGTCATAAAATCAACCAATAAATAATGTTTCATTGATTTGGGAGGTCTTTAATGAGCCTATTTGCGAACCTTCACTGAACTAACATCTTGGTTACGTTCCGAAATCGTTTTTAAGTTTCATGTTCCTTTCCAATCAAATGAAACGATATTATGAAAAGAATGGTAAATTTTAGAAGCGTAGTGAATATACATATGTATAATCAGTTTGTATAAAAAAAAAGATAGAAAAAGATCTCAGAAATTTAAAAATATTGCGAAAACAGAAAGATTGCTGTAGTTAAAACATAGAAAAAGTGAAAAGGTTTTGATTACTGCGTGAGATATACTTGCGCGCGTGTGTCAACTCTTTGGTTTGGGAACCAATACTGTCAAGTCAAAGTTTTAACCAAAGTAAATTAACTCACATCGATCCCAATAACAGTTATTTTTGATTCTTCATAGAAGTTGTTAGTATCAGAGTTAAAGTGCAGTGAATTATATATATATAGTAAAGAGCATTCTCTCCCACTTTCTTTAGAAAAAATGATGATGATAAAAAATGATGCTTTGAAAAGTAATTTCTTGAAATTTAGTGTGTGTGTGTGTGTGTGTGTGTGTGTGTGTGTGTGTGTGTGTGTGTGTGTGTGTGTGTGTGTGTGTGCGCGCGCGAATTTTTTTCAATCTGCATTTGCTTGGTGAATCATCAAAAATTTGCTAAATTATATATCATAAATTTAAAAATACATAATTATTTTCTCAAAAGCATATTCAAAATATGCGATGGATAAGTTATATTAATAATACAATACTTTCATTACTCCTCAATCACTATGTAAAATTCGGCAGAAGATTAATGAAGATCATACGTAAATCTAAAACTATTAAGCAGTAAAAAAACATTTTTATAAAATTGTCAAACAATATTAATTCTTATAATAACGAAGGGTATTAAATTGATATTTCTATCTTAGTCAACCCATTTAAAGTACATATTTTAACTTAGTCATTTTTGAAATGATCCTGTTTTCTCCAACAATTTCAGTGCATTCTGTTAATATCTCTTTTTAAGAGACTATACAGTGTAAGTGTGACGAATTCTTAATCACAATCGATAGATATTAGGAATTAAACAGGACGTATTTTGTACTATCTCTTAAAAGTATTTTCAAAATCGTTTTTTTTTATTTAATTTTTATGCTTATATTATATCAAATGCTTCTCTAAAGTCACTCTGTTTATTTCATATTTTATGAACGAAATGAAAGCTTAGTTTTATGTGTTTATGCTGAAATACGTACAAAAGTAAATATTCTCAGAATTGCCAGTATTAGCCATATATTTAGGGGGAAATAACCCATGAGAAGTAATTACGACTTTCATTCTCGCAGAATTATTTTATCGATAATATCAAATAATCAATCCTACACTTTGTTCGCACAATAACTACTGTCCACCGTATATTTTACTTTTGACCAATATACTAAAATAGCATGGTAAGAATCATTATTTTCTTCAAAATTGAGTAATTTATTATATTTATTTCGAAAGCAGTAATCATAATTGCGCTCATTTAGATATCTATTTTTTAAAACAAATGCGCTCCTCTGATGATAGGTTATAATAATCGTAAATAAATTCCGAGCAAAGTTGAACAGTATCTCATTACAAGCAAGCTTTGATATGTGTTTTTATTACGTTAATTATAGGTGTTACTTTAGTTTTATCTCTTACGTTATTATTGCTCCTTTTTTTGTGTGCTACAAGATCTTTTGAACATGTGTATTCTGTTCTATAAGCCACTTTATGTTTGTTAAATGCATAATAAAAGTAAAAAAATAATATTATATATTAATTTATTTTCTCTGAAATATATAAAAGTGTTTAGTTCTTTATTTGTATCATTACAAAAAATACTAAACAATATCGAGAGGTAAAATAATAAAAACTCCGGATAAACATTAATACTTTTTTTCGGTCATTACTGCAAATTTTGCTCTTCTGGAAGTTTCTCCAAAATATATGAATTTAACATCGGAGAAATGTTAGAAATAATGAAAAAGAAATATTTCTAGATAACATAACGCCTTTGCTGTGGGCTATGAACGGCGAAATAAAACTACATGCTCCATCTAATTTCGCTAAAATATTCTGCAACATGTATCGAAAATTTATTCGATTAGAACTTAGAAAAAATTAATTAAGAAAAAGAAAAAAATCATACTGAAAAAAATTTGTATTCATACTTATTACTCTTTTGATACTAATTACTGATAATTATTATCTCTTTTGTTAAACACTTAAGTTAACTGAAACTATGCTTAACTTATTAATTTCTCTTATTACAAATGATCTGTTGTACAAAAATAATAATAAATACAAATAACAGTTAAGTTTCCATAATATATAATGTAATGAAGTATTAATTGATTGTTTATTAATGTCGCCCTTAGAAGCAATTTGGGGATAAGCCTCGTAATTTTGAGCCTTGGTCAAATGACGAGGAAGACACGTGAGATGTCACCTCGATTTCTAAATTCCACGCCATGCTGACAGGAAGATTTAGAACAAATTCAAATTTACCGTAAATCAACCAAGCTACTCGGGATGACTTCAGTGGCCACTGGGATCGACCTGGCAGCGAATTTGCAACCATGATTACCAAGCGACTGCCGCCGCAGGAGTGAATCAACCCCTTAAGCAATGTTAAATTGTGTCGATTTCGGCTGCCTCAGAAACTGGTCAAATAATTCTTTTAATAAATGGGTTTATAAATTCAAAAGATGTAGTTGTCAAGATCTTTATTTCTTTCAGCGCTTATTAATTCCTATGAAGTAAAACTTACAATGACGTTCGATATAATATTAAAGACTTAGAGAAAATTCTAACAATTTTGAGAAATATTTTTTCCCCTCTTTATATTTAAATATTCAGACCGATGATTCTTTTTTTATAAAACATGCTCATCCGTGCTCTTTTACGAAATGAAACTAAACTACTGAACAAAACTTTTCGACCAAATTATAAAGAAAAACTCATTCACATTAGGAGAGCACAGATATTTATTTTACAAGAGTTTTCCTTTTGAAGAATTCTTTGAACCTAGTCCACAATTGTGAACGTTATTTTGTTCACACATAGTTTTTATTTTCTTCCTCCAACTCAAGATGACCTTACGTGTCTTTACAGGATTTATTGGAAATCTCGTCCCCGCAGGGGCATTAACAAAGCAAAAGAGAAGAGGTTTAAAAAGAGTACACATAGAAATTTGCTTTGCTCATATCTTTTTTCCTTTCATAGAATTTATTTTATTATAAAATAAAAGTAAATTTAAATAAAAATTTAAGATAGACAGAAGTTTTATTCAATTTAATGAATGAAATTTAAAAAGCAGATTTAATTTTAAATGCAGATGGGGAATTTTAAATTCAATGAAAGCAAAATATTTTTTTATGTAAGGCAAGTGAATTGATGTAGTACAGGCGAGAGAAAGTTTTGAAGTTAGAGCCCCGGGTTATTCGGGAGAGAACCAGGACACTAATCATTAGGCTGCTGATTAAAAGTGAAAAAGAGTAGATAAATTTTAAGGCAGGAATTGGTTTATGAAGGAACTCAAAAGGTTTTAATATGTTATTCGTAATAAGTATTTAAGGAAATATATCAGGGAGGTTTTATTAGCAGGTTGGGAGTATTATTTGGAATATTTTTCAACATAAATATATAGATAAATTCTCAATTTTTGAGATACTTTATTGGAAGTTTTTAGTATATTTCTGGAAAAAAGTGTTTAGTGATTGGGATTTTTATTCAGCATTGGAAATCAACATTCGTCATTAACCGTAAGGCTTATGTGATCATTTTTAAATTCCTACTATTAGTTCAAACACTCCCTATATATATCTTGTTTAAACTTTCAATCGTTAATGAATGTTTTTATTCATCCACTCAAGTTCTAATGCATATTTAATGGTAATAGTAGATGACACTTGATGTTAATACAATTTTTTCAAATATTAATTCATTTAATGAAATTTAATTGGTGAAAATGCAGTTTAGTCTAACCACTTGGTGCGATTTCAAAAAATGCCAAACTTAAAGATTTTTTTTTGGCTGAACGTTAAGTCCGCGAAGTGAAGCAGGTAGCCATATTTGGCAAAATACCGCCAAATAATTCCTGTTGTCAAGGGTGGTTGGGCTAAACTGCATTCCTATCATTTAACTTACCGGATGAATTAAGAAACAAGAGAAGGCTTCTACTACGTCATTTGTCTTACAGTGACAAATTTGGTAGAGCATCGGCGTAGAATCTTCATACCTTCGGATCGAATCTCGTTTTAGCATAAATTTTTTTTATTTGATTTTCAAATAATTAATTTTAGTCTCATATGGAGAAGAAAAAATTCTCTTTTATAAGATATTTAGCAGAATATAAATTTAGGAATAAATACCGCCAGTGACGAAGCGTGTAAATCGCTGGAAAAAAAGGGGGGGTGCCACTTAATATTGTGATTCTGTCATATGTATATATATGTATATACATATTTATATTAATTGTAATTATTTAATAAAAAGTAACTAAAATAAAAAATTTCTTTGTTGACCTAAGTAGGAATTGACTTTAATTTTTTTTTCATATTACTTGTTATAGTTTTATTACGTGTGGAGTAGAGGAATTTTAGGTTGAACTTTGCGGGATAACCCGAAATGAAATATACGTACTTGATGCAGAGTATAAATGTAATGGCTAGGATAGTATTGAAGACATACATGAGTATGATGGAGTCATAAATAAGGAGTTAATTTTTCCTAGTTAACTCAGAGATTCTGCTAATAAGAGAGAGGACAAAATATAAGTCCGGTAAGAATTTATTTTTATTGTATTACATGTGAGGTTCCCATGTGAGTTGTTTATTTAGAATCACTCATAGATGTACTATTTGCGTAGACAGATTGATGAATTTAATGGACAAGGTTATTGGCGGTGAAAGAAATGTTCGCTCAGGAAACGATTAACACCAGAAAATTTGACATTAAATTCCATAATCCATTTTGTACACAAGGTTTCGAATTCATTTTTACTTTTTCGTGAAGGTATTTATTCCTAAAACGGATGTTTTTATTTTGAGATAGAATAGCAGTGTCCTTGAAGTATAAGGAAAGTATAGTTTATGGGAGGTCGGAATACCATTTACGTATATCTTAAATAATATCACAGCTGTGGGACCCATTATGTGATGTGTTTAAGCGAGGAAAGTTCATTTTGTAGTTTAATCTTGAATGAGCTCTGGATGAGGTAAAAGTGAAGGAGATTACTTAGTGATATTCGAATGTTCTTTCAGATTGGCTCGACAATGAGACTGCGAATCTACACTTTGTCAAACACTTTTTGTTTGGGTAAGAAAGAAGTTCAGGTACAGATTTTATTTGAGAGTCTAGAGAAAGTTAATTCTGTAATGTGATAGTGTTGGTGGGTAGCAGAAAGTTTGGTTTTTTTTCCCTAAAAACCCTGTTTCTATATTGAGCGATGATATTATTTATGTAAAGGAAATCATTTAGTCTATTTTAGTGATTTTTCTAAGACGGGACGAAAAGAAATTGTTCAATAATTTTTAGGAAGAGGGAAATATTTGCCTGGATTGTGGATAGGAAGTACAAATGAAGTTTTTCAGAAATCATTGAAATTTTAGAATTTTATTTTCAATATTTGATGTGCATAAACATAATGTTAAAAGGAAAATGCTTAACATTATTGATGATTCCGACGAAGCCATCGTCTTTTTTTTTAATTTTAATTTCTGTAATATAGGACATAGTTTTAATAGGTGTGATTGAGGATGTCAGGCTAGTAGCGAGTAGCTTTAGGGTTTTGGGTCCGGTTAGTCATAATTTCAGTGTTTATAAAATTTGAATAAGTAGAATTTTCGAATAATTGCTTTTTAGAGTTATCAGCAATGAGGCTTTTTTTTTAATTTTTAAAGTCTGGCGTGGTAGGATGAAATGGATCTTTATCTCTCCAAATAACTATCCCTGTTTACGTGTATATGCTTTGGTGAAGCAGTATCAGTGGCCTCTCTTGAATATCCTGAATATATGATCGAATATTCTCTAACGCTGTGAATAATTGTATATAAAAATCTAACATCCAAAGTGCCAGCTCTAAACTTATAATTAATTTCTAAAAATTTTAACAAAACAATACTGCGCATATTAAATTAAATTAATCAAATTAAAAACTATCTCTCTTTCTTTCTCTCTCTCTCTCTCTCTCTCACACACACACACACGTGTGTGTGTGTGTGTGTGTGTGTGTGTGTGTGTTACTACACCGATTACTCAGAAGAACTGTAACCAAAAACTGGAGATCACAATGCGTCTCACAGTTTGAGTGAAAAAAATCAAGAAAAAAAAGTCTGTCTTTGAAGAAGAAAAATATCCCTCAAGACAATGCACAACTGTACACCTTTGCAGTTTCAAAGGCCTAAATCATGGAATTAAAGTTCAAATTATTACAACATTCACCGGAATTTTCCCAGGGACTTCTTTTTTTATTTGCAACCTTAAAAAAGTAGATAGGTGGTCAAGGGCTTACGTCAAACGAAAAGATTATCACCAAATATTCTAAACAAGAAAAACTATTTTGAAGACCTTCCAAGATCTGACTCTTTAAACAGCTTTAAAAAGTTGGATAAATTCTACGAAAAGTATATAGAGTTCAAAGGAAATAATGTGGAAAAATAAAAAAAAATATATCTACCTAAAAGAATTTGTTTTTCTATCTTTTTTTTAAGAACGAATTGAAGGCCCCTCGGAAATTCTTATTAAAACTAACACCTCTGCAGTATTGGGCTAATTTACAAAGCAATTTCCTAAATGATCTTCAGAGCGAATATACACATATCTTATAAATTTCAAGACGCAAATTAGAAAACAGATTTATAGTAATTAGCATGCATCACTTATTTTCATGTTTAATTTAAAGTTTTTATACGGTTCTGAAAAGTACCTGATAATTACCTTTATATAGTGATAATTACCTTTATATAGTGATAATTACCTTTATATAGTGATAATTACCTTTATATAGTGATAATTACCTTTATATAGTGATGTCTGTATATGAAACATGACAGGCATTTCATGAGTATCTTGGCAACACTCTTAAATAAATGTTATCTTAAGAAATGCGACAATTATTTTCAAAATAATTGTACAGTTATCACCTGTTTCTGAAGGATTTGAGCATTAAGGATAAGAGCTGTAACCATGGAGCTGTGAGTATGAATGAGAGTAGAACAAAAAGTACTTGTATTAAAAGACAGATGTCATCATTAAGGTAAATGATTGTTATCATTGGGTGCTGCCATCTATTAAAGGGACGTGAAACAAAACTGAAATTGATTAATCAGTTAGTTTAGATTTCAATGTCATTTGCTCATATTAATATTTGATTCTTGCCGCGTCGAGTTGTCTAGTTCTCACCACCGATAAGACTTGGATTCATCAATATGAACGGGAAATCAAGTAAAAATCAAAACAATGGTTTGCTTTCAATGAATCGGCTGCAAAGAAGGAGAGGATGATCTTATCTTCTGAAAAAGTTATGACGAAGAAATTTTGAGCTACAGAAGGCGCCATAATCACGAATACGGGCAACTGAGATCTTGAATCAAACTATTTTCGGAGCTACGAGCCCCAACTCTAATAATTTATTAGAGCTTAATGAATGGCCCTTAAAAATACACTATAAAAATTCAGAAAAATATATTTGGAGTTTCAGATCATGCCTGATTTATGTTAGTGTGAATAGTAATTTCTTAAGTGAATATTGGATGAATTCATCTGAATGTCTTAAGTTAAGGAACTGGAATTTGTTATAACATACATCTCTTACATCAAATAAAGACCAGAGAAACTATACCTTTCTTTCGTTTATTTAGAGAAATTATACAAATTCTTTCTATTTCATATGTTCGAGCAAACGCTACTCAGTCAAAATTATAAGAAACTGAAAGTAATTTTTTTTTCCTTGATAAACTAAACATTAAAATTTATTTTGCCGTAAAAAACTACTTATATCTAATTATTTTTGTAGCATATGAATTACAATACATCTATAAAAATATTTGCTTTCCTGTTAAAATTTATTTTTGTTACAAAAAATATCATTATCACAAGTAGAAAATAAAAGTGCAGTATTTTATTTCTTCTACTGATAGTACAAAAAGGCTATTATTGAATCCATTAAACTCTTAATCCATGGGTAATTATAGTCGATTAAAGGTGTTCAATACAATAGCGCATTTACCCCTTACATTTTTGTAAAAGCGTATAATTAAGTATAAGGATGTGATGAATATTAGAGACCAAAGAAGCAAAATGTTAAAGTTCTTATTACTGAAATAAAGATTTCCAATTATAACTTTAAAAAAAATATTTGCTTTTTTTTTTGTTTTAGGTAATATCATTTAGGTTGTGTCCTAAGTAGTATAATAGCATACTATATTATACTAAGTTGATTTTGCTAATGAGTAGTGCTTAATTTGTAGCAGAAAATATGTTTCAACATTATTGATTCTAAACGCATTCGAGCGAAGATATTTCTCCTAACCTGTGTGTGTCTGTAAAATAAATATTCAGCAATTTATAACAAATGGGTAATGAATTAAGCTCAGTTAATATTAATTAAGATCCCTTCATCTCCCAGTTTGGGACATAATCATATTTTGAAAATCCGTTAATCAAATGCTCATACAGCATCAGACTTCTGAGCCGTAAATTACAAATTAGCACCCAACTTCCTCATTCATTAAACTTATTCGGTCAAGCATTATAACTCAATTATTAAAGGATAAATTCACACTCCTCATAATCACGAGAAAGTTGACAAATTCGCGAGGCAGGCTTGATGACAGATATTGCATTGATTGGAGAATATTTGTTCTTCGATCTTTGACTGATTTCTAAGTTAACAATGTTTAATGTCAAGCAGAAATACTTAAAATCTATTTGGAAATACAAAAAGTATATAGTTAACGCCAAAACGGAATTGTAATTATTTTTCCTTCCAAAGAGGTGATCATTGTGAATTTATGAAAAATAATTGAGTGGAAATTAAAACATGAAATTAAAGGTTCTGAACTACAACTAAGCATTTGTGATTACCTAAAATGTATTAACAATGCCTCTAAGTTTGTGTATAAAGTATACATTCAATAACAAATAGCAATTTTGTAAATAAACAATAACACACTGTGCAATAACATTGCATTGTAATTAAGAACTATATCTGTTATAAAAATGTAAGAATTAATTATATAATTATCTAAAGAATGTTTGAGTGTTTTAGATATTAAGATAATTAATTTTCTTATTTTATTGGTTTAGTGTTCATACAACAATTTGAATGAATTTTCTACAGAATCCTTCTATTCATTTTTTTTTTTTTTTTACATTTTAAAACAAGCATTTCAACGAAAACCAAGCAGTGGTAAGAATTTCATTTGCAAAAAAAGTGATATACCTCTTCTAACTATCATTACGATTTGGAAATGTATTACATTGTATAAAAGACGAGAGAATACATATAAAATGTGAAGCTATATAATAAAATAGAAACTGAAAGGAAGTTAAAAAAGTAAACGCAGAACATTTAATGTATTTAAATAATATTCTTCACTTAAATTTTTTTATAAATTTGTATCGTTTAATCAAAGTATATAGTTAGGAAAAATTTCTAAGAATTCAATTTGCATGTTAAATGTGAATTCTTGGCTTCCTTAAGTGCATGAAAAAAACCGCAACACTTATCACAAAGCAAAACGCAAAATGGAAAAGAACAACAACTTTTTTTGTTTTATTGGAAAATATGCAAAAACGTACATGCATAATGTAAAAATCCCTTCAAAGAAAATTTAAAACATTTTATCGGCAGGTACAAAATAAATACAAAATAATGAATATTTTACTATCGCTTTATTATTATTGTTTTGTAATATATGTTTAAAGTTCAAGATTTATGTAATTATTAATTATTTAACAAAACTTAAATTCTAGACATTCTTTATTTTATAATGATGACTTTCCTGAGAATAATGTCTTGTTATTTTAAATTAAAATACAATTTCATTTTTTGTTAATATAAAAATGCAAAGTCATTTTTTGTTAACATACAAATACAGTTATATTTTGTTAATAAAAAATACAAAGTCATTTATTTTTAATATAAAAATACAAAGTCATTTATTGTTAATATAAAAATACAAAATCATTTATTATTAATATAAAAATACAAAGCCATTTATTGTTAATATTATAAGTATGTTCAATGGTCGTGACAGTTGGCATTGCTAACCCTTTAAAGTAGTAATAAGATGTAGAAGCATAAATCTCACTACAAATGACTCAGATCAGTAGTTTCTTATTTTGTCCATGACAATTTAATATTACAAAACTTCAACATACTTTTATCATTCAATGTAACGTTTCACATAAGAATATCTATCTTTCAAATAAAACAAAAATCAGAAAGGAAGTTAGTTATACATTTACAAAAATAATAGCCAATGGATAACAGAAGTGATACAACTCGTATCAGAAAGTTATTACACTAGTATGGTGACAAAGAACAGCTGTCGAGTAACCTCGTAAGCTTCAGTACAAGTGATGAAGTTCTCTGAATTAATATTATTATTTGAAACTGATAATTTTGAAATCAACACATGAATGATTACAGAACAACGCCAAAAGAATTGATCGTATAATGAAAAGAAGAGGCTCTGATAATAGATGAGAAGTAGAATTAAGAATTAAAAACAGCTCAAATGAAAGATTTTCATTTGATGTACCTATTAAATTAATTAGAGTAAGCAGGATTAAAAATCACATAACTTATTTCAACTTACCTGGAGTAGGATGACACTAATTTTTCAATTATTGGTTATTTGTATAAAGATATAAGGTGGAATGTATGTGTTTTTCTGAATGACTCGCGAGTGGGACATGTCAGTGAATATGTTTGTGTCAGTGTGTGAAATTCGAATATCGTAAAAATTCTTGGCGAATATCTTATGTAAGTGAGCTGCCACGATAGTTGGAGGGCAACCACTAGAAGGGAGAAAGCGTCCTTTCCTTCTGAAATTGCAATGTACACTTCTGAAGGTTAACTACTCAAAGACCGTCTTGCATGTGTGGAATCAGTGTCCAAAAGAGACTATTTCAAATTAAAACTACTTGTTTCATGATTTTGGGAACTGTCACTTAATCTACCATCCCCATCTAATAAACAAAAATTAGGGGTTAACAGAAGAGAAGTTGGCAACAAAACAATTCACAATTGAAATCCTCCGAAATATGACGCCTGAAAAGAAACAAAATTTCTAAGAGATGTGAGTAGACTGAGCAAAATATTCCACTGCTTTGTCTCTAATTTTCCCAGTATGTATTGACGATAATGGGGACACAATTTTTAACTCTTAAAAAAGCCCTAACTTTCAAATATCCTTAAATTTAAATATTTGCCTTCAGTTTATCTTAAGTTACCTTAAGTGCGTAATACTAATAAACATTCGTAAAAGGTTCACAACACATTGTAATTAGTTATCAAAATAGTTTTAAAATCTGAACATAATCATTGACGCTGTGCTCAAGCTTCATAACAACTTACACATAAAAGATATCTAAAAAAACAATATTATTAACTACCAAAAAGCAATTCAGAGAGATTCGATGTAAACAAAATTTTCTCTGCGTATTAAAATTCAATTCAATAGCACAGTAACAACATTAATTTAAAGTACATTAAGTCCAAGTAAATTCAAATTAATATTCCAACATTAAAATTAAACCGAAATATCAGAAATTGGGTTAATAAAAAAATTACAAAGACATATTACATCAAATAGAACATAATCTTGGCCGGTGAATAATGTTCTACTATGTGAATTATATGCATAGACAAGATACTTAGAAAAATATTTTTTAAAAATTTACAACAATGTCAAAATGTCATACGAAGAATTAAAAAAAAAATTTAATTAAAATATTCATGCATACAATCCATTGATATTGTGATAATTCCCTTCATTGATATTAAAAACATACTAAAATTCAACAATTA
Organism: Nephila pilipes; assembly: GCA_019974015.1. Lineage (NCBI taxonomy): Eukaryota > Metazoa > Arthropoda > Arachnida > Araneae > Nephilidae > Nephila > Nephila pilipes. The sequence goes on along the minus strand of BMAW01029962.1, from coordinate 22,652 downwards.
GAAAATAAATTTTCCATAGAATAAATTTTAGCACAGAGTAGCCAATGCAAGCGAAATTCGACAAGTAAAAAAATTTATTTTCATTCTTATTAAAACAATGTAAAATAAAAAAATATATTGTAAGGTAAAAAGAAAAAAATAACATCTTGCTTAAGCTGCATACAGCATTAAATATTTCAAATATTTATATCTCAATTTCTTGAAGCTTTTAAGTGAAACACTTTTTGATATTAAAAATAAACTGTCTGCGGATTTCATCAAATTCTTCACCGAAACAGATGCTTCATACAGAGAAATAATAACTCTTTAAAATAATAGTTACAGATTATTATATTAGTTGTATTTAAAGGTTTGCCCACTGACACTCCTTCCCTTAAAGACATCTATCAAGACCATCAAAACTAGGATGTTGATAAAATCACATAGCTCATTAGATTCAAAACTTAACTGCTCCAATTTGTTTTTTATATTTCTATCAAAAGAACACAAAATTTTCAGACGTAACTCATTAAAAAAAATCATTTAAAACTGTCGTTTATTTTTGTAAGAGGGAGCATTCCAAACGAATTGTTGTATGCTATTGAAATTAAAAATTTTTCCAGAGTATAATAAAGTTAATCCGCTTGAAAATAAAATAGACATATGTTTCAACACTAAAGACGAAGACCTTTGAAATTATGAGCCACTATTTTGCTCATAACTATAATGATTGGAAGTGATTCAACTCCCAAATGCTTCTTTGAAACTTGAAATGGTTGGAGGCAAAATTTTAAGAGAAAACTTCAGCCTATCACCGTGAAAATGTGGATGACATATGCAATCAGAAAAAATTCTAGAATTTGGTTTACGACACCTTAGACTTCACCATAATTGTTCACGAATTTGTATTGGGATCGGAGAAAATGGGATGTTTCGTAGGCCATTAATTTTTCTAGACCTTAACTAGACAAATTACTGTGAAATTTATTAAAGTTTTACTAGTAAATTTAAAGAGTTTCTCAAAATCTGTAAAGAAATTAAAGTAAAGTAGTTTTGTATAATTTCCTGGGCAAAGACTTAAGAAGTTGTTTTAGTAAACTTTTATTACATTGCTGAAAAAGGATGGAGGAAATGGCCCTCCAATCAGGGTTTAGCTTTTCAGAATTTAAAATCATTGTTGGGATGAGTTCACGTTTGTAGATTGCGAGATTGAGAGCACTTGTTTTTATTCTTCGATAGAAAATAATACTTGGTTTGGGTAGTTTTCTTAAGAAAAGATATGACTTCGAATGAAGGGTAAGCCATTTGACTTTTTACTGCAAAAGGTATGGCAGGATCCAGTATGGTGAAGACCATGTCCTAAGGAATTTGTTATAGCTACAGGATGATCAATTTAAAAGAGTACCCGTTTGTTTTTATATTATCCACATCTATAAATTGTGTAGCAAGACTTTCAAAATCATTACTTTTTTAATATGTCAATATTTAAAATGTACGGACATCGGTTTTTTTTTTTTTTTTTTTTTTTAACTTTTTAAATGAGAAAACTCATTTCTTCAACATAAATTCGAATGAACATCATTTGTAATTTTTAATCCGATTCTGCGCAAATGATTTAAGTAAATCATCTGCTTCTTTCAACATTTTCATTTTTTCTATTTTAAAAAGCTTATTTTAATATATTATGGATGGCTACAATAAAAATCATCTGCATGAACTAAGTCTTTGATTTTAATGAGTTCCGAAGAAGTGTACCTGGACATAATTCAAACTTTTATCTCTTCACTGGAGATTAACGAAAGTTACAGCAGATTTCAACAAGACAGAGCCAATTCCCACACTTCAAACATAGCAATGAAAGCTCTAGAGGAATTCTTTTTATGACCGTTTAATTTCAATAGGCCTCTGACTACCAAGGCCATCAGACATCACCCATTTAGATTTTTCGTAGGGTATCTCAAAGATAGGGTTTTATATAGAATTCCTGCAAACATCGATGAATTACAATAAACCATAAGTGATGAAATCTCGTCATTAACAGAGTTGCAAAGTGTGTCAAAAAACTTGGCTCGATGTGTTCATGTTAGCATTCAAAATGGTGGTTAACATTTTCAACATTTTCTGTAAGGAATGATAATGTAAAAAATTTGAATTAAATTATGTTATTCAAAAATAAAATTAACACAGGATTGTGTAACTTTATTTTAACCATTTTTTTATTCTATTTTACCTCACAAATAAAGTTGAAATAGTCCATCAGTGCTGGACATTGTCTCTCACACTTAAATAAGGTTCAAACAATTATACTTCAGTGTTAGAATAGTTGCCACATCGTCAGAATTTATGGCAATGTGAAAAACCAACGGGTACTTTTTTAAATTGATCACCCTATATTATTTAGCAGTTTTCCTCGGGGTCTTTGGATATTTTTAGTTAGGTCATAGGTATAGAGTTCTGTTTCTTAAATGGTAGGATTTGGGGTGTTTCTAAGTCCTTTTAAAACTTTTCGCTATCTCTTTACAGCTTTATTTGGTGGGAGAGAATTTTAATGCTGTTCTGAGGTTGCGATTTCACATATACCACCGCACGTGAAAAAAAGAGTCTTATTATTTCTGGACTATTTTTAATTATTGATGTTTGTTGAGCTACTTGCTCCCAAACTGGCTGGCTTAAATCAGAATTGGTCTGAATATCTGAATTTGGGTTATCACTTTGTTGGGTCTACTTATTGCAGATTTTCGGTGCAAAAGTGGGGTCACTTTACTAGCCCTTTGCCTGAAAACCTTAATTGTCTGTGTTGTGTGTTGTTGGAACAAGAGTTTGTTAATCGAGAACGACACCAAGATATTTGGCGTTTGGAGACCAAGGGATTTTGTAATTGTGTAAGATTATGCATGGGAATTTAGCTCTGTTGGATCTGGTGAAAAGAACTATCTCTATTTTACTAACATTCAGGTAATTTTTTCCCCTTCATTTTGAATGTTACTTGAGGGTTGGTATTTCTAGCAAGTATAGCCGTGTCGTCTGCGAACACGCAGCGAATAGTGTTGTCTTGTTTTGGAATGTCGTTCACAAAAGTTTTAAATAATAACGGATATATATTGTATATTAAGATGCCCCAGCTGTGATGTTTGTAGAACATGAATAAATATTATTCTCTAAGGGAGTTAAATTCTTATCATTAAGGTACAAATTTATGAGAATAATCAGTTTAGTATGAAAGTTATATTCAATTGGTTTTAAAAAGTACTCCTTCGTGCAAAGACTCTCTGAATATCAAAGAAAACCACTCATGTGAGTTTCTATTTACTAGAACCAGTTAAAATACATTTGATGACTTTGAGCAACTGGTGAAAAAAGATTATTTAGAAAATATCATTTAATTTTTTTTTTCTGATTCCAATATACGTATTCTTTTTACTCTCCATAGCGTTTAACTATACACCGTGGCTCATTTTACAGGTTATTTTGTTTAATCAGAATTTTCGTTTAGCTGGGTGATTTAGAAACTTAATTAGTTAGGATAAAAGAGGCTCTACTACATTGTATTTAATTGACATTGTTCAATATGCTTATTGGAAATAATTTATTTCTTTTGGTACAGAAAATGAATAAAACGTAGTATTAATAGTATTCTCATCATTAGTTTGAGAGCGCATGAGATGAGGGGAAGCATATTCAGTTCCTGATGTAGTTTTCGACTGCTCAAATCCGTTGTTTTTTGTTGGATCTAATATTTAGTTCTCCTGACCACTAAAACGAATGTGTCGTGATAGTTTATAATTATTTTTCTCTTTTCAAACGTTATAAAAAGTAGATTGCCCATCCAGAGTACGGGCAAATCAGTAAAAGAATCAAAACAACGCTTATATGGCAATTTCAATTTACTGCTCCCTTTCAGAATCAACACGAGGGCTTTTGGAGACGGGCCTTGTAATTTTGAGCCTTGTTCAAATAATGATGATAACACCTGAGCTGGCACCTCCCTTTCCCAATGTTCTGACAAATCCAATAAGAAGACTATAAACCTCGACAGATTTAATGTGCATCAACCCAGTTATACAGTGGGTTTCTAACGATAGCAGGACTCGAATCCATAACTCTATGGAAATAATGTCAGTTGTGAGTTCACAACTACGACCACAGAGCTACCACGCCCAGGGAAAGATATAAGAAATAAGAATTTAGAGGAAATATAATATTACTTTTAAGAAATATTTTGTGTTTTTCTTTTTCAAAGAAAATCTACCCCGAAACAACAAAATCGATTGGACTTTGTTGACACTGGAGCTTAAGGAATTCATTGAAATTTTGGTTATGCTTAACTTCGAGAGCTTGTTTTGTAAATATATTATCGATCATTTTATAACAACTGATGCTCTTGAAATGTCCCATCTGTTTCAAGAATTTACGGCAAATTGAAGCCTTTAGAATTCCAAGAGCAGATTTTGAAATATTTGAAGGCAATAATGTTTTTCTTAGAAATCTAATAATATTGGGTATATAAGGATATTGCATTCGTAAGCCTTTCATGCATCTGACAATAAATTCTGGAATTTTTTTAAACTTCTGAACAAACAAATACCACTCAAAATATTCCAGTTTTCATCAAAAATGCATGGGAATGTCAATTTCGTAATCTTATTGATTGAAAAAAATATCCGGCGATTTTTACAATACATTTCTTTTAGCTGAATTCTTATAGATAAAAATTCCGGAAACTTGATAGTTCTTGAAATATTGGATCAAAAAAGAAAATTACTAATTCTGTTTAACTTTTAATTTACAATCTTACACTATTTATATCTACAGTTGGAAAATAATTCCCTTGTGAATAATTTCCATAGAATATTTAATAAGGGGGAAACTTTCAGAATTCTTAGAGCCTGTATTTTTAGAATTTTCAATTTAATAAAGCTGTGACGACGAACTATTTCTATTCGCCTCTTGTGCCATAGCTAAACTCAATGTACTAACATGTGTAAGTCGTTCAAGAAGACGTTACACATGTTTCACACACTATATTTAGTGACAAATTGCTAGTATAACGACAAATGTAATCGATTCTCCCCAAATATTTAGGAGAGGGGGTGCCAGCTCAGGTGTCGTCCTCATCACTTGACCGTGGTTCAAAATTACAAGGTCCGTCTCCAATAGCCCTCGTGTTGCTTCTAGTGCGACGTTAATAAAAACTAAACTAAAAAAATCTCCCCAAATATTGCCTTAAATATATTAACTTGTTCCACCAAAATCAAACTAACAGATTCTTACCAATACCTTAGAGTTGAAGCTGTCTCGACTTCTAAATTTCACTACTCAGCCGATAACTAGTAACAATTCTCGACCCCCATCTTCAACTCTGGAGCAATGGCTAAACACTAGAACCACTTGACCTCTATCGTGTGTCTCAAGCTTAGCTTATATATTTCCTATCTCCCTCGCTTTTCTTTATCTCTACCTGCTTATAATTTAATTACTTACGTTTCATTTTTGGTTGGGCAAAGGTTGTTTAGAAAAAGCAATAAATCTTAATTAAAAGTCCCCAAGGTTAGTGAAGAGAAAACCACAAATAGTCGAACGTCACAAAGCATTCTTAACATTTTAATGATATAATATTTGAAAAATATGTGTTAGGAAAGTACATTTTAAAAGCAAACAAAAAAGATTAATATTATAATTAATTTTTTCATAAAATTATATCAATAAATATCCTATTGTAAAGTGAAATATATGAAAGTTTATTAGAATATATATATATATATATAATTTTCCGATTCTATTGCTTGAGAGCAGTTTCATTTGAATTTTTAGCATTTCAAACTACATTTTTGCTCAATATGTAATAAATCATATTTGGTAAGTTTTAAATCAATATTATATCCCAATTTCAAAGGCCTAAATTAATTTCTGTATATATTTTTTTAAAAAAATGCCGTATCATTTTTATTTATATTTTATTTCGTGTTTGAGAAAACTGCATTATAGCCCCAATGCCCCCCCAATTAATAAAGTCAACGAAACTTCTTTGGTTTAGAAAGCTAACGACTACTGAAGACTCACTAATCACTTGTCTAAGTCTCAGTAACTCGCATTCATGATCATGACCGCTTTTACATTTCTAAAACTTTCCGTCATACCTTTTATGAACAATAAGATTATCTATGATTTCTTTTGAAAAAAATTCCCCGGAAGCAACCCAATGATTTGATTTGTGCTTGATTTCCTTTGCATAATGAAGAATCCTGGTCTCACAGACGATGATATGTTAACTACACAAAACGACATCAAAAATTGAACATGATATCGAATTACTACCAAATGGAAAGTAACTTATGAGTCATTGTCGTATTTATTTCATTTTTGTTTAACAGATGGTAACACCCATTCCTAACTGCAATTTAACTTAATGATTCCACCTGTTTTTAAAGGCAAGTACTCTTTGAACCACTCTCGAACAGATTTTACTCAATACTACAGTTTCTCTTTATTTTGCCTCATTATATCTCAAATATAAATATTTTTAAATCGCTATTTTTATGACTGCATTCATTTTTATCAAGAATGTGTTTTAAAATGCATTACATTACAAATATTTATTAAACGTAATTCAGATTAAATATTATTTGTGCATTACAAGGCAGATTCCTATAAATTAATACAAATATTATTTGAAATTCATAATTATAAACATGTAAATGATTGAGTAAATAAATATGTAACTAAAACGGGAAATGTTTTATTATCCCCTATTACATCTTACTTAACATGTTTGTTATGAAGTTCACATTAAAATGTTTTATAAGAAAATCAAACATTGAATGTTTAGGTTAAATCCACTTACAACATTTTAAAAATAATTTTAAATTAAAATATTCTCTCAATGCTATAAATAATTGCAATAGTACTCAATGAATGCCCGATTTTTTAAAACATTTTTTTTACTCGTTGCATTAAGTTAACATAAGAAACATTTAATTTGCAACAAATATGTACTGGCATACTAAATTTGCTTACATGAACATAGAAAGTGCTATGGGGAAAACACAATGTCATTTGTCCTAATGGACCACAAAATAAGGAATACATTCCAAGCTAATTTATAGTTTTGGAACTGACGATATATAGGAAAAAATTTCATTTAATCTTACATTAATAAGTTTAAATACTATTAGGATTCTATCTATAAATCATCGTAACAAATTATCAGATTTAGATTTACAAAAACATTATATTCATTTATAATTTATATCATGAAATAAAAATGATAAAACTCTTCGTTCAATGCTTATAATTTCTAGATAAATTTTCAAATATTAATGGCTGAATTCCACTTTACAAGTCGTTTGAAATTTGTTATAATTTCTACTTTTATCGCAAACCAATATTAAACCAAACGCGTTGCCAATGTATGATTATTTCAGTCAGTATTTAGGGTAGCATAGAAGTTTCTTTCGATTATAAAATGATATGGTAATAGTGTGCTACAACTTATGTTTTTCTTCTTTATTTCAAGTTAACGTACGGCTCAAAATAATATATTTGACATGCAGCAACATGTCAAAATAGTGCAGATCATGACGTTGGTATGTCAGGGATATTTCTCTTTGTTAACTTTGGGAATATTTTTTTTATGATTTGAATTGCATAAAATAAGACCTGGAACCCAATAAATGAAATGTGATTCATGCAGATTAGATCATTTTAGGAAATATAAGTATCTAAGTAGATGAGACGCATATATAAGCGAAACCAAACTAAACATCAGAGAAGGGTGTAAGACATTGAGAAAGGCGACAGAAGATTGTGATTAATAAGATTAATAATTGTTGACGTGTATGAATATAGACATATTAATAACGAACATGGACCCTGGATATCTCAGAAGGGGAAATAGTTAAAAGAACAGCTCGAATCACTAGTAGTCACAAATTAAATCCCACATATCGGAGTACACGGGGAAGATAGGTTTTTGATATTAACATCAGAATAGATTACAAACGAGATGGGAGTAATCTAATCTGATGCGAAGAGAGAAAGCCAATTTCAATATAAACTGAATCAAATAAAAGTATTGTATATATATATATATATATATACTGTATAACAAAAAACAACGCACCAAGAAGGAGTTGTTCAATGGAGACAAAAATTGGAGGATAGAAAAATCATGTACAGAATAGAAAATGATTAAGATTTCAGAAAAAGTGAATGATTTATTTCAGAGTTACATAGTTACAAAGTAACGAGCTCAAAAAGGTATTGATCCACCTCTAGCCAGGAAGCAAGCTGCCACACGACATGGCATAGAGTGATAAAGTTCCCTGATGGTCTCCTTCAGTATTTCTTTCCAAATTTGCTCCAATTGTCGGACAAAGTCATCAACATTCCTTGGTACATGCAGGCACATTTCCATCATTACTCTGACAGGCTTAATTGGAGAGAGATCTGGCTGCCCAAGGAAGTGTTTGACAAGCTGTATGACATTTCATAGCAACACGTGCCGTATGTGGTCTGGCATTATCTTGCTGAAAAATGATGCCGGGGTACTGCAAAAGGAACGGTAGCAAAACAAGTCTCAGAATGTCGTCGACGTACCGCTGTGCTGTAAGTGTGCCTCTAATGACGACAAAAGGGGTCAGGCTATCAAAGGAAATGGCACCCCAGACCATAACACCTGGTTGAGGGACAGTGGGGCGAACAATAGTGAAAGAAGGATCAGCAAGCTGACCTGGGCGTCTCCCGACACGTCTTCGATAATCGTCAGGACACAGTTGAAAGGGGGATTCGAAGCTAAGCACTATACGTCCCCAGTCAGCATCATTCCAACTTGTTCTAGCCAAGCACCACTGTAAACTGGTTCTAGAGTGTGCAGGAGTGAATTGTTGGTAGCATAGCGATCCGTATGAGCGTACATTTCGTTCTATCAGTCGTCTGTGAATGGTCATGGTCGTGTGCGGGTCGCACGTCTGATGGTTGATAACAATAAATCCGGCGCTGTGACAGCTGATCTGACAATTAATCTGTTCTCCCGATCTGCTGTGGCCCTAGGTCGAACGCTACTATCATGACGCTGAAATCTGCCATTGTTCACCCGTTTTTGCCAGAATCTTCTAATCACCACATCGCTTCGACCCATATGAAGAGTGATTCTTCGATTTGTCCGATCTGCCTCTTTCAATCCAATGATACGACTACTTTCAAACTCTGACAGTTGCTCGTAATGAGCTCTAATCCTGCGGTGAGGCATTTTTTTCAGTCGTTCAAATGTATCTAAATTGCAATGCAACAGAAAAGTTGACGATTATGAATTGCTTCTTATATGCACCTGCTGAGTGCACAGTTCCGATGCGTTGTAGCTCCCGCTATTCCTTCATTGGACAGTAAATTTTAATGATGTGCGTGTTTGGTCGAAATGTCTTTGCATACGAAATGTCATTACTATTGAGCAACTTCTTCTTTGTGCTTAGTTTTTTTTTTTTTTTTTTTTTATAGAGTTTATGTATATAAACCTTTGGATAATTTATTAAAGCACATGGATCCCCGAATCTTCATCTCTATATCTTTTCAGAGATGTTCTTTTGAAACTTGCTGAAAATTGCGTTCCATTTTAGAGATAATTAAAAAAAAAGTATATTTAAGAAAATGAATAATTTAAATTTCCGTTAAGCAAGTTTTAAAAGAGGTTTGATTTTATATTCAGAGGAGGGAAAAAAAGAAGAATTTTTAAAGTAGAGAGTTTTTAAGTGAAGTAGCTATGAGAAAGGGTGCTTACCTTTAGCAGCCAGCCAATGGGGTATCAATCTTCCGTGTTAGTGTCTCAATTAGAATCTGTGTTTGAAAAAGTTTTGTGTGAAATGAGAGGACGAGAAAACCTATTCTGACTGGATGCCGTATTTTAACGTTTCTTCACAAAATAGTCTGAGTTTCTGTTGACTTTTATTCGGTGAATAATCAACTGAAACAATGACTGCCCATATAAATAATTAAATATAGATGTGACAAGCAATGTTTCAAAAATTACCGTCCTGTAACCGCAATACAGTAGTTTATCGGAGAATAGATAATGACCACGATGCATCCTCCAAAATGTTGGGCTATCTTAAATGTAAAGTGAATCATACAAAAGGAAGGCAAGAGATGCAATTCAAATGATTAGAAGTTGTGAAGTGTCTTCTATCTAGCCCCAACATAAGTATAAAATGCATCATAATAAACCAGGGATCTTGGGACAGTTAAATATTGACATTAAGGAAAGGATTGCCATGAAATAGTAATGACGACTTATACACGTCAATAATACGCTCTGAATATGTTTAGAAAGAACTCGTGGTAAAACCATGGACACCATTACTTTTACTTGCGAGTTCGCTTAACTAAGGGAGTTTCTATAACTCCCTCTTTTACGAGATTTAAATTAATCTTTTTTAGATGACGTCAGAACTTCATTTAAGTACAAATATTAATACATTTTTCTATTCTACAGATTATGGTGTAAAAACACGCCATGGAGTTCCAATTTTCAATAGCAAACTTAAATTCCGTATGAGAGAAATTAGAAACATGAGAAAAAAGTCAAATGGTAATAGTCCACTTAAAAAATGAGCAAAAAAGAAGCGCGTGAGTTGAGTAGGAATATTTTACGAAACAAAACCCGCTAGTCTGTAAAGTGTGGATGAAAGATAGAAAATAAATATCCGACTAAGAGAAGGTGAACAAGAGGTTGTCTTTGAGACGCATTCTGTAAGATTTTGGGCCTAACAGGAGCTCGATCATTTTAATACTTTTTTTTACTAACCTGTTTGATTTTTGTAAATATTAGTTGGATATGAATCACAATTTATCCGGAAGTTAAATGATTCTGCTCGGACTTTTTCTTTTGTTAGAGAATATTTTCAAGATCTTGATCAGTGAGTTTAGCTATCTGTTCAACCACTTTTAAAAGGTTAAATTTTAAAAAGTATGGTTTAATTTTCTTGTATATGTGGTTTTTGTAATAATTAAAAATAAGGGTGAGAGAGCGTAAATGTAACGCATAAATGTATGCCGTTGTAGGAATTTGTGAATTCTATCACTGAATTTATATTAATAATGTAAATCATGGTTCAATTAACTCGTAGCTCAGACACTGTGGACTTCAAATACCGAGAGTTGACAATTTCCGACTGTAACCTTTTCTTCGCCCTAAACAGAAAAAAAACCATTTTTATCCTCAATTGTATGAGTAAAATAAATCCTAAAGTCTCAATTGCGCCTTTGTATTCAAGTATTATTTGTTAACAATTTCATTATTATAATGCTTTGTGTTTTACTTCTTCTGCTTGTTGCATTAAAAGAACTAATTGTGTCACAGTCTATGCATAAGAAAGTGCATTTTTAAGGTTTAAGAATGAACTAATGAGACTGAATTTTCACTGACTCATTTTTGAAACATTTATTCAGTAATTTAAAGTAGTAATAATATTACTTATACTTTAATCACATTTCCTTTGTTATTCCAATTCTAATTTCCTATGATTTTGTCTCATTCAATGCATCTCAGCTTATTTACCACTGCATATTAATCAAATTTGAATAATTTATCAATAAATAATTAATCTGTTAATAATAAGTATGTCATCTGTGTTTAAAACACTTTGAATGTACTGGTAAAAGTCACACATTTACGTGAATGTATTTAATCTATAAAGAGCAGAAATATACTTTTAATTAGCCGTTACAAAAGTTTAACAATGATGCTAACAGTAGAAGGATTTAAATGTAATTAAAGAGCGTCTGAGTCAATTGAATTGACTTAATAACATTTAAATTGTCCTTGTTTAGTTACAGATTTTAATCATAAAAGTGTAATTTTTGAATAATCGCCAATTTATCCCATCCATTAGCATAGTACCATTTTGCATATTTTTAAATCATATATTTAATAAAGTAAATTTTCTTACTATAAATTTTCATAATTTTACTTTGATTTCACTTACTTTTCTTTTCTTTTTCATTTTTTTTTTCGTTCCTTTTACATACTGAAAAGATATTTTATTATTGTTGCAATACATGCACAAACTTTTTTCAATGTTGATTAATCTTGAACAATCATTTAATTTCCTACATCATTTGAAAAAAAAAAGCACACACATTTCTATTCATAATTATGGCTTATACAATTCAAAACATACTGTGCCAATGAACTAAACAGGTTTGATGTATTTAAATCAATATATATCATGGAGGGAGTAGTATCAAAACGAAACAAAAACTTTTATTTTCTGACAAATTTAAATCTATATTTGCCGCGTATTTTAATTGTTTGCCACTTATATCTAATCTTTCGTTAGGATGTTGAGCGAGTACGATGAATTTTCCAATGAATAAACATAAACAACAGAAATTGAAGAAAACCGAATTATTCATTAAATTCTTGCAAATATTAAGAAAGATATAAGAGAATGTTATCTTCAAAAACAGCACTACATGACTTTAAGAATAAAAACAAAAAATAAGTACAGAATACGTGACTGTGCGTTGATTCTAGTGCAGAAGAGAGGTTACGGTAAATTATAAATTTAATCATAAAAGTTCTGAATATAACATCCAACATGTAACTACTTTAAAGCTTCTAAACAAATAAAAACTCACTGTACTGAGAAAGTAATATTCGAGAAAGTTGTTCGATAAATTTACAAAAAACACATATTTCAGTTTCAGCTCCACGAAGTTGAGAATATATGTTTCAAATACGTGCGTTTCAGAAGTTTTCGGAACAATGCCTGGATCGAAACTAGATTTTTCGAGGTAAAAATAATATTACAGAATTTATTTTAGAAGATTTTCTTACTGTTCCTAACTTTAAAGGAATTTTTAGTTACATGTCTGATTTGATTTAGGTAAAAAAAATTATGCTTAATATTAAGTGACTGATGATTGCATATAGTTATTACTTTAAGTACCATAATAAAAATATTGTACAGAGGGGGAAAGAGGAAGGTTAAAAAATTGTTCAAAATATATCCTAATTTGCTTTTATTACGAGTTCGGTTCTTTGCTGAGGTCAACATAAACAACCTAATGATGCATTCTTTTAAACTTAAATTTCAGTTTCACTTGTAGAATTAAAATTTCGATCAAATATATGTAATAACATAATAAATACTTTTTGCAGCTTTGTAATTAAAATGTTTAAAATAATCAAAATAACATTGGCAAAGATAAGTACAACATATAGTTCTTAAATTTAGCAAAAGAAAAATTAATGTTTTTTAATTAATGTCGTTTTTGTTGTAGCAAAATAAACAATGATATAAAATAATGCAATTCTCACGTTCTGGAAAACTGATCAAGATTATTTATAGCTCCTTAAGCGGCAATATAGTCTAATATTGTTCCTGGCGTATTAAATTGATCTATAATAGTTAGCTTATCAGGACGTAATGCTTCCATAAGAATAACGTACCTGTTCTTTTATAGAATATCTGATACTGTTAAGTAGATGCTTGAACTAATGCTGTCCTTATATGTCACTCAGTCGAGTAGGTTTCATTTTTATTTTTAATGGGGCAAACCTTGTTGCGAATCACTACTTCACCCGTCTCTTGTGTCATAACACAGTCAAAGACAACTAACTCTATAAGTCAATAACCTACGCAAGGACACACCAGTGAAGTCTAACACAACTGTTTATTTATCAATTTCTGTAATATAATGTCTACAGAATATTTGCTCTCTTTGGCGACCCCTTGGATTAATTAACCTATTCGACTATTAATGAACTAATATTCTCTTACCAAAACCTTTCCAGTCGAGCTTACTTCAATTTACTAAGCCCTCAGCGACAGTTACCACCAGCAACAACTCTTGATGTCATCGATCTCTTGCTGGGAATACACTCTGCGCTAGTCACACTTGCCCTCTACCCTCTAAATTTCCCTTTGCTTATATGCCGTCATATCTAAATCATTTCACTTTATTTTCACCTGCCTCTAATTAACATAGACACGTTTCATTTGCATGGAAGAAATTGTAATTTCCAGCATTCAGTCGCAATTAAAGTCCCCAAGGTTAGTGAAGGGAAAATCCTGAATAACACAATGTCACAACTTAGTAATTTATTTTCAGAAGAAAGTGTCTGAAGTTGTAGCGCGTGAAGTATGTTATCACAAAAATAAAATCTTTCGAATTCATATATGAAATCACATGACACTATCACTCTATAATTTATTTTAAAACATTGTGGTTTGGGGTTCTGATTTCTGACCCTTTTTACCTTCCCTGGAACATAACAATCATTTCCGGGATTCAAGTCAATTAAGCTTAAGAATCATAAAACCACAACAATACATTAAGACATTGTAGTTGAAAAAAATTATAATATTATTATTAATGAATCATTTGTACTTGTTCTTTGTAACAAAATCACAATTATTTTTCGAATTAATCATCACAAAAGTCATCCTCACAAAAAATACTATTAAAAAATCATCCGTACTTTTAAGAACACATTGCTGCGAAATCTGTTCTGTCTTGATTTTGCTCATTATATACTACATTTAGTTTGTATATTTTGTTGATTTTGATTATAATCATCTTCAAAGAACAAGTAAGCAAATGTAATGATCTCAAATAGCTGCAAAAGTACAAAAATAATATATAGGTAGCAGATAAACTGAGACGATCAGTTACACAATATGCGGCAGAACTGTGAGCGATTTGATCAATTCAGCATTGAATTTTTAAAAACTATTAATCGAATTTTGGAAGGAATTCAAATAACTACCTTTATCATCCATACTCTCAGCGTACTAAATTTCTAGAGTTTTCTTGTGCCTTGGCCTTCTTATTTAAACTCTACACAGGCCAGACGAATGCATACAAACAAACCTCACATTTTATTTATATAGAATGAAATTCATAACCTTTAACCGACTAGGCTTTTAATTTTAATTTACAAATCCTTACAATATGAATAACTTTAAATCTACAAAAATACTATGGTTGATCCCAGTCTTTCTTTACAAGCTCTTCAGATTACCACTTCTAATTAAACTTCAAAACGATATAGAACACTGACAAGCAATTTAAACTGTCAGTCAATTACCACCAAAACAAACTCCTAAAATATTCGATTACATGAAAAATCAAGAAGTTTCCCAATTCTGTCCTGCAAATCCGCTTATTTCAGAATATTGCAAATAAAAACTTCCAAGCACCAAATTAAACAGTCTATATAAACTATTCTGACATGAATTCTGTTATCGGAAAAGATAAGGCATAGAATCCAATAACGTCTAACAAGGGCTCGTTATTTACCATTCTCCTAGGCTCGATTTTCTTTTCTTGCTCCTTAGTGTACTGTCCAATGGTCTCTGTAGTTCTCAGGCAACACTGGGGTATGTGAAAGTCATCGAAGTGATATGTAGAACATGCATCAACACTAGAGACATTGCGAAGTAGTTAGTAGAAATAGAAATCAATTGCCTGTCTGGTTTCTTGAAGGTATTTATTAATATGTAATGAGAAAAGGCTTTCATATCTCACTGTTGATGCGAAAATCGATTACATTAGTCGATTATTGTTTTCTTTCTCAGAATAGACATTTACATATATGCCTATGACATGAATATTTTAATATAAAATAATTTATACAAATTATTTTAATAATAAAATAATGATGTGTTTATTGAACTTATTGAATTTTGTTCCCATATATTTATCTTCCTTTTGATGGTACCTTTTAAGATTTTAAATATATTTTTACAGGCATGAGTATTACTTCTGTTCTAGACTCAAAAAAAGTTGCTTGCAATCTTAAAAAATAACGGATATCTTTAAATTATAGATGCATGTTTTGAGCATTTCGTTAAAGAACAAATTGTTATATGTATTTATTATGTAAAATAAATAACAACTTTTAAATTACAATGGTGTTTGAATTAAGGTCATAAACGCTAAATATGTAATAACTGGTGTATTATGAGTTTCACGTTGTGCTGCAAAACTAATTCTAAACACCATTTATTCCAAACTGGAGGCTAACATTGTGCTACCTATTCTTCAAATTATTAATACAGTAGAAATTTTCCTATTTTTACTAGTAGCAAATTTGATTTTTTTGAAAACATGTTTGTGCTTATACTTTTGAATACTTATGTACTATACAACTTATCGAAACCGAATTTTTATATATTATTGTTTTAATCATAAATCTTACATTATTCATTGTTCACAATTACTTTGCTTTGAAAAAGATGGGCAGCACAGACACATGGGAATATATATTTATACAGTATAGTAAGAAATATTAAATTTAAAGGAACTGTGAAATATCTAAGAGTTAACATCAATAAGAGGGTAAAAAATACTTATATAAAATTAATTAACGTAAATTGTAAGACATAAAAGGATAATTCAAAACTTCTATCCATAGTCTGTTTTGATTTCGTAAAAGTAATGTTAATTCTATGGAATTCCTACTTTCATCCTCAAACTTAAACTATCTAATTTGTTTAGTTATAATATTATACATCTAAATGAAGAAAAAAATAATAATGGTTTGTGCAGAATCACAATTAACTTCCAATTTTTAAAAACACTCTTATGTCTATTTTAACCATTTGGTTGTAGGCTTTCCGGTCCTTAAAAATATTTTTTTTAAATATTTTCAGAAATTGGCGATAAAATGTAAAACCATAGAAGTTTTATACTTTGTTCTTTCCTACACACACTTTTTCATTCATATGCATAAAACAAGCTTGATATTAGGAGGAAAGTAGAAGTTGCACTGGATTAAAATTACGTTCAAGAAGTCAAAATAACTGGAAGAAGGAAGCCTTAAGAAAAATCCATCATCAATTATTATAGACACAATATCCCTGAGCTTCCTTCATATTTTACACCAGGATTGTTTCTTGGTTAAAACTAATATATAAAGATTGACGCATAGTAACTTAGCTGTTTTTCAAAAATTAAGAAAATGAATTTTTAACAATAAAATGTTATTGACGGGAAAATTAAGGAGTTGTATATTTAAATAATGTTATTCAAAATATAGCTAAAGGGATTAACTATGCATTAGATACTATCTTTTTAATGCATATTTAAATATATATTTAGCACTGAAGTGAAAAACAACAATAGACCAACAAATTTCACATTAGACTTAAAAGATTTATTGTTCCTTCAGTGATCGATCATGAGATTCGATAAATAAAAATGATACCTGAAATAAGTCATAATTCATATGATAATGAATTTAATACCGTTAGCATTTAAAAGGACGTATCATATCATTAATGCTGTGTAAATATTTTTGCAGCCTTTTTAAGAATTTTTCAATATAGTAATTTATCATAATGCTTATAATAGCTTAATAAATTCCTATTTAAAGTGGATTATAATGCCTTCCATTCAAACATAATTAATATTAATAATGCGGATCTCCATGAGCATAAAATATCATTTGGAGTTTAGAATCATAACCTCTTCAGTCTTTTTCCTGAGATTTTAGAATTTGGATTCAATCCAGTTGTCGTAATTCTTCAGCTCTAGAAATTATCATGGAGATGTGATCAATTCTATGTTCTCACAACAGAATGGTAACATTGTGTCTAGGGTTGTTTCAGCTTCACTTCTGTGAAATATCTAGAAAGGCGTAAGACTTGTCGCCTCTCTGTTAAGCGGTATTATAAGCAAATATTACAAATTGTAAGATTTTAGTCCGGTTCTTCTGTTCTGTAGCAACATATAATACATGAACATGATATCGGCTAGAATTTTGTTAAAACGCTCCATCAATCCATTTGTTTGAGGGTAAAATGCTGTCGTCATATGATACTTGATATTGCATAGTTCTACGAGAACTGAAACATTAAGAAGCTACATCTTATAATCTGTGATATTCCCTCAAAGGAGCTTAGAAGAATTTCATCCAGCAAGAATTTTGCTACTTCTTCGGCTTCAGTAATTTGTGCATGCTATAATTCATCTGTTTCCAGTCTCAGAATTTGGAAATATCCAAAGAAGATCGATCCAATGCTATAGAAAGGGGTTATTGCAGGAGGAATGGAAACTAAGCTTCAAAGTGGTTGTTTTCAGATTTTATACCTTTACCATTATCCTGAAGATCACATTTTTATTGATATTTATAACTAAATTTGTATCTGTTTGTACTTGGCTTCCGGATGCTTCAATTTTAGTTAATGAATGGGACTTAAGTTTGTAGTCTTTCGTTGCGTACAACTTCCAGGGTTGCGAGGGTTTGGCAAATGTCTTCTAAAAATAGTTCACTCCGACCGCAATCTATCAAGGCTTGAGAGGCTTCTGAAAAGTTCCATCCAAAGATGGGATCTGGGGATCGATAACCCCGCATTCAGTGAAATGTATCGTTATCACAAGGAAGAGAATAGAGATCCTTGGAGGCACGAGAATCGATACCTGCACCTCCACCAATCCATGTCATCAAGATGGAAGGAACCACAGCGCTATTATAACAATTAGATTTATTAATAGAACAGAGTAACATCACATAACTGAGGACTTGCCCACAACTGATGGGACCCAGCCTTTATACACACACAAAATATTCGAGAAACATCCAATTTAAATAACTGTTTAAAAGTAAACTGGGCATAAGAGGAGTGCAAACTTTTGTAAAAAATCAAGTGAAATATAAAGATGGTAATACAATTTAATAAGGGGCATGGTCATCACTGACAGATAGCATAACTATTTTCCATACTTTCTTTGACATTTTATACTTATAGTGTTACATATTCTTTTTCTATCAACCATTACGAAAAACGGTAAGAAGAAGATAAATCTATTTTGTGAACTTTTAAAAAATAACTATTTATCTAAATCACTATTGAGTATGCAGAATTATCGAATATATTATGTAAAGCAGCAAGAAATTATTTCAAAATCTTATACAGATTACAAAAAAGCCTTGGCATCTTAAATATGTCATCATCATGAAAAAATATTTAAGTCTCTCAGAAAGAGTAGTTTAAATTTTGAAGATCAATAAAATGCTACGACGCATTTTTAAAGAAAATTTCGCTAACACGTTAAATAATATAACTACAGCTATGAAGTTATTTAACAGGGTGATCAGAAATAAACTCTCCTATAAGGAAATGTAATATCTCGATAACCACTTTACGTAAATCTTTCAAACTTTGAGAATAAACAATACGAACAACCAAATTTGCTTAGTGCTTGCTGTCATTTTTTTTTATCTATATTTGCAGATTCTATCAAAATGTTAAGATATATCATTCCTGAGCATATTTTCAATTTGAAAATATTTTACGAAAGTCAAAAGAAGTTCCGTTTCAGTCGCCAGAACATTTGCAAAAGAGTTTAAAGTGAATTTTGACCTTGACCGGAAAACAGTTATACTATTAATTGAGAAATTCGAGCACACGGTATATGTTTACGATAACTTGAGCCACAATGTCAGTCAAAAGGCAACTCTTTACACACCTAAAAATATGGAAAAAACAAAATAAGTATTTGTGCGAAATCCACGGAAATCTGTCAGAAGAACTGCACAAGAAATTGGCATTAAACGAAAAAGTCTGGGGGAAATTATCGTCAATGAATTAAAATTATTCTCCACCAAGGTCAAAGTATACTGTCCATTGAGGCGGTGATGGAACTACTACTGGAGATTGCCAATGATGTAGAAGGCCATATCGACAACATTACTTTCGATGTGATATAAATTTGGTTTAGTGATGAGGCTCATTTTCATCTTGATGGCTATGTCAGCAAAAGATTGGTGCATATGGGAGTCAGAAATCCCTAGTTTGGAAATCAACCGTTCGCCACACCCAATGCATGTCACCCTCTGATGCACAATGTCAATTCGAAGAATAGTCGGAGCCTTTTTGTTGATGGAACTGTCATTAATGAAAGTTTATGTGACATGTTACCCAATAATTTCATCCCGGTTGCTCAATAAGATCCCAAATTTGATTTGATGTGATTTATGCAAAATGGCGCTAGACCACATTGCACCTCCAACGCCTTTGCTCTGCTGGAAGAACACTTTCAGAATCGTGTGATTATTTTGGGTTATCCGGATCTCACTGGAATGGGCATTAACTGGACTTCTTATTCTCCTGAATTCAATCCGTGTGATTGTTTTCTGTGTAGAAATCATAATGATAAAGAACCACAAAACGGTTCTGAACTGAAGTGGGCTATTCAAAGACAAGTCAAAGCCATTGATGTGCCAACACAGGAATCTGTAATGAGACATTTTGTTTCGCGTATACGTCATGCCATTCTCCGCGTTGGCAGACATGTCGAACTTGTGATTTCATAACTTTAGAATATATGCCTCTTTTCTGTAATTGGAATAAAACCTATCGATTCACTCGTTTTTTTGTCATTTAATTTTATTTTTGGGGCGCTTTTTTCTGGTCTCTCGACATTTAGAAGAGTCATGAAATTGAAAGTAAAATCGTATTTTATTAGGGCTTATTGACGTGAGTTTCAAAATTTCGCTAAAGTGGCGCCAAGCGCTGGAATTTTTTATCTAATAATCGTTTCAACTGGAAACAAGATGGCGTGTTGTCAGCACAACACTATTGTAAAATATGAGTTGTGGTTGAGACATGTACAAACGCATAGCATAAAAAAAAAGAAAATCACTGAAAAAATAAACATTATCTGACCTTTTTCTGAAGAGACGTCTGGCTCCATCGGCAAAAAAAAGGCTGACGATCACATTTACCAAACATATCTCGCAATACTCAATTTTCTGTCTTGAAATAGATTTCTTTCGAACTTCTAATATATTTGTATGCTGAGTATCTTCTTCCTTTCGGGTAAACCAAATTTTTAAAAACGATCAATTTTCAACGCTTTTAACGGAAGTTCGACTGACAACTACGTTTACCAACAAAATCTCACGATATTCAGCATTCTGTTTTCAAGCCGATTTCATTTGAATCTCTAATATTTTTTATGTTGCTTTTCATCTTCAATTCAAAAGTTTTGCAAGCTTTGTAGTCGTAAAGAAGACATATATAAACGAATAGCATATGAAAGCTACTAAAAAAAGGACGGGAGAAAAATCACCGACTTGGCGTCTGAAAGGACGTCTGCATCCATCGATGGGAAAATAGTTACCGAAAACGTTTAACAAACAAATCACGCAATACAGTTTTCAAATAAAATTCATTCAAGCTGTTAATAATTTGAGGTGATTTTCTTCTTCATTTTGGCAAAACCAACTTTTTCAAAACCATCCTGTTGAATACTTTTTGCAGGTGATCCATTTTCAAAGCTCGCGGTATTCAGAAATAAGTCACTATCGGATTCAGTCTAGCGTGGATAAGGGAGTAACGGAAATTTGCATTACTCTTTATAGTTTCGAGAGATAGTTTGTCAGAATAAAAAGGAACACTAAACAAGGTTACCATCTTGGCGATTTATTGCCAAACATTTCCCTTTTTCAAGGAACCCCGTAAAATGAGACCCTCCCAATCTAATTAAAATAAAGTAATAAATATATTTTTGACATTTAGATCATTTTTAGGGTACAATGTCCCTAGAATATGAAAAAAAATTATATTTTTGTTGCAGTTGCATAAAGTAATTCATCTTTCAACAGTCTCGTGAAATATGCAGCATATAATTTTACGGCAAAGAAATTCTGATTACATAGCTTTATTTATGAATACTCAACTAAAGTAAAGTTCCTTCTTCGTAATCATACATATTTGGGTTTCGATAAAATATGTTTTCGTAAAGGATGGCATCGCAGGCATGTTCCACATTTACGAAAAATTAAAAAGAATGTTGACTTAAATGGTATTATAAGCTGTTATCTTAAAATTTTTATTTATTTATTAACGACAAAAAATTTTAATCGAACTATTTTCCCATCGATTTAGTATACTTTTTATATTAAGGGTATTCATACATTTCGACAGAGATTCGTCTTGAATCTATTCAGTTTACTCAAAATGAGAATCATTTTGTTAATTCTAAGTGCTTCTTCCAATTAAACTTTTATTGAAAAGACAGGAAAAAAATAACTCGCCCACCAAGTCCATCAAAGTATTATTACCTTACTTTATCAAGAAACATAATTTACCACAGTCAGTTAAATTTCTTCACTTTCAAATTAGAAATTATTATGAAGGGTTTTTAATAATTAAGTATTTTGAAAAGAATTGTACTGTAAGATGTTCTTAATTTTACTTCTATCCTGATGATTAAGAGTTAAAAGGTTTTGTTATTTGTATTACAATTAAATATATATGAAGAATGTTTATAAAGTGACAGCCACTTTATAATTGGTAAACTGAGAAGTTAGAACGCATCAAAAAAGAACAGGAAGGGTAGTTGATTCCAAGAATCGAAAATTAAAATGAATACTTCTTAGCTGTCTCGTTCCTTGTTATGAACATTTCTCTGCTAACATTCCATTATTTCTGAGACACCTAAGCAGCACACTAATCAGTAGATACTTTTAGTATTTATAAATATGCAGACGCTTGTTCTCATTAACCTCCATATACTTCCATATCCGACCTTTACACAAGGATAGAACATCTATAGTCCCGGTGCACCCAACTCTTAAAAAAGAACAGTACAGCCATCTCTTCCTCCATCTCATCATCTGTTAACACTGCATGGAAGCAAATACGCAACTGAGGCAACCAGCTACT
>BMAW01029958.1:0-24563 GCA_019974015.1 Nephila pilipes | reverse complement strand
ATCACAAGATCTGACCGCAAATGTGTAATGAAGATCTTACACCACCTCTCTAGAATCGACCACTCTACTAAGCTCGCTGCAACAAGATCGCAGGGCAAAGCGATGGACTGTGTAGGTCTCCACCAAGCAAGTTCCCACTTCTTGGCTGATGGGTCCTACACTAGGTTTGCTGATTGGAGGTTCATCCATAAAGCAAGGTTGAACCTCGTTCCCCTCAATGGGAACAAAAAATGGAAGGGAGCTGGTTTCGATTCTAGGTGCAGAAGATGCGGTGAATACGAAGAAACGCTTCCGCATGTTCTTAATCATTGTTGGAGCTATTCTGATGCCATCCAAAGGAGGCACAATTCTATCTTAGACAGAGTCGAAAAAGCCGTCGCGTACGTGGCAAAGATCATTTCTAAAAATCGTGCTGTTGAGAAAACGGGTCTACGCCCAGACTTGATTGCCTCATTGGGAAATAAATTGTTTATCGTTGATATTACAATTCCCTTTGAGAACAGAAGACAAGCATTTGTGGCTGCCCGAAAAACTAAACATGACAAGTACGCCCCTTTGCTTCAGTACTTCAAAGACAAAGGTTTCGACTCTGTTGAAATCATTCCAATCGTCGTCGGCTCCCTTGGATCTTGGGACCCAAGGAATGACAATTTCCTGAAAAAATTCTGTTCCAATTCATATCTTAAGCTTATGAGGAAACTATGCGTCTCTGATGCGATAAAATGGAGCAGAGACATTTATATTCAACACCTAACAGGCAAAAAACAATACAATCTCCCTGGTGCTGAGTGTAATGTTCCCTTAGACTTTGCCGATGACGAAGCCGAGGACCAAAATGTAAATTTGTAAATAGTTTTAATTTTTTATTTTTCTTGTAAACTTACCGTCCGTTTTTGTTCTTTGTATTTTTCTTGTGTTCCTTTAATTTTCCTTTTTTTTTCCACCAAATTTCGTCTCTCTCAGACAAGTTTTGATTTTCGTGACTTTCTGGTCTCGAACTTCGGACCTTGTGTGGCTTCATTAAAGTAACGTAATTCTCTGCATTCGAATTTTCCCCTTTGGAATTCTCGATGTTTGAGGTTAACATTACGTACATCTGTTCTTATCAGCTTAATCGTGCGAGCGGTACTACACTTTAATCAATGTTATTCTACTTATAGGTTCTCCTGCGACTCCACAGTGCTGAATTCATTCCCCGGGTAAGACCTTCGACTTGTTGCTATGCTCTCTTTTCCCGCCTTTTACTTCTGAGCGCCATCTTGGCTGTTTCCCCTTGTCTTTGGCTTCTCTGGTTGCCTCGGTAACCAAGCCATTTCTGCGCGGGAAAAGTTGGCTCCATAGAGCCCTTGTTAAGCCGTTCCTTCTCGGGACTTGTGACTTTCAGCGTGTGTCTTCTGGCCGAGTTCTATTGTGTTTTCCATTGTGTTTCGAGCGCCGTATAGGTGTGTTTACCCACCTGGATTCGCGAACTGTGCCCCAGGTGTGTTATCTACAGTTGAGCGTGTATTCCCGCTCGGATTTAGACTGTTTCAGCGCGTTTTTTAACTCGGACAATGTCCGGCTAAAGCGTTGGTGGTCCGGTGAGTGTTTAGCATGTGTTTTTCTATTGTTTTAATATCTGATTGTACTTGTACCGTATCATTTCATTGTGTTTTTGAATGCCATTGTTTAAATAATGTCTTTATAGTGTTTTAATAATGTTTACCTGTGATTTGGGACTGTATTTAAGTGCAAATTCATAACGAGTTTCGCCATAAGTCTTGTCACTTTAACAAACTTTCTCATTTTTATTGCTTTTATTTACCATTGTTTTCAATTATGTATTGTTGTTTTTACTGTGTTACTATTGTTATCGTGACGTTAAAGGCTTGTGGGACTGGTCTAAGCTGTCGCTTGACCAGTAGGTGTGTTACAGACTTCGCCACACCTGTATTCACACCCGAAACGCGTTCTTGTCTATCTCTTTTGTGCCCAAATCACAATGGAAATATTGTTTTAATTAAATATATTGATGTATTACGGTGGACAATTAGTTAACGTACCTGTATCTGATGCTATCATTGTCTCAATGTTCGTTTTTCACCTGTATTTCTTTTGTTTTTCCTCGATAGGCCTAAGTTCTCCATGCTTTTCTATGGAAACTTAGAACAATACCCATTGCTTTATAACTATTGTCCCTCTTGACCGGTACTAAAAATAATAGTTTTGTTCGATGCGGACAACTGTTGTCTTTATTTGAGTGTTGACCGCATCTTTCTATTGTTATCGGTCTCGAAGATGCAATGGGATTCCTATTGTTAACCTATCGAGATTGGCGGCCAACGCCCATGTTCTCTGCGCCATTTCGTTTTCCGTTGTTAACATGGAAACGTTTGGTAATGCTTTCCAATGGTAGTTAGGCTTACTTGAGCACTGGACATTGCATCAGATTTTAATTGTTCCTGATGCATTGTTCCCTACCATTGTGTTTTGTATTCCATTGTTATTTTTCCCGCGCGCGCGAATATTGCGGGTGGTTGCATCAGATTCGGGTGACCTCAGCTGTTGCTATGGTCTCTTCCAATGCTATAGTATTGTATATATAACGTACCTTTATCTACTACACTCTGTCCACCGTGATTCTTTGTTATTACTTGTTGGTGCATTTCAATTGTGTTTTTTAATACCATTGTTTCATTCACTATGTGCATTGTTTTATATTTGATTTATATTTTCTATTGTTTTATATTGTATCTATGTGTTACATGGACGTACTCTGTTGCTAGGGCCTTACTGTTGCTATGCGCTTGTTAAGGGAGTTCGTGGTCGAACTTGGTAATTTTCCCATTGTTATACCTCCGGCTAGGGTACCATTGTCATATCAATAATCGGTCTATTGTTTTCCCCCATCCTTTGTTTACTCATCTGTGATGGTTGGGTCCTTCTATGCCCCCTCAATTTTTGGATGTATTCGGATTTGAGTACCCTAGTTTTCCAAATTACTTTCTTCTATTGTGTGTGTTCAGATTCAATCTCCCTTTGTTCTTTTAAAATTTTTTCCTTAATGATTGTCTCTGATTCATTGTTTAACTTTCCTTTGTTACTGGGGGTGCCTTCGTGTAATTGTTTTCGGTTTGTCCTTACTATAAGGTCCTTTTGTTATGAGTTCACTTCCATTGTAGTAATTATCAAGATTCATTTTAATTCAAAAAGGTCAACCAATAGTAGTCTCAGCGCTACTATACTCTCAACCAATGAAAATTCTGTACCCCGATTTT
Source organism: Nephila pilipes (assembly GCA_019974015.1). Classification (NCBI taxonomy): domain Eukaryota; kingdom Metazoa; phylum Arthropoda; class Arachnida; order Araneae; family Nephilidae; genus Nephila; species Nephila pilipes. Next base: position 21,306 of record BMAW01029958.1, on the reverse strand, counting down.
CATCAAACTATTTTACTGTTCCAGAGCTCATTTTTGAAAAGTGTATTTTTTCCCTTTTTTCACCATCTGTGTTAAAGGTCTTTTGCAGTTCGTATAGTTTTCCTCTCAGCGATCAGCCATGGCTTCGACCATGGAAGTAAGCGAGAATAATACTACGGAATTAAAGCCTATTCCATCGAATTCCGCCGAAGAAAAGAATCCGAACGAAGTTCCGGCGAATGAAGAAATAACTCCAGTTCGACTCCATCCTGATGCTTCACCAGAAGAAATCAACAGATTCTTCGTCCAAAATGAGGAAGGTATCAAGAATTTAATCCAGTTACGTGACCAATACGCTTTGTGGGCAAAGCGTCTAAGCGCTGCTTCATATCAGAATCCAGCTGACTTCTCGAAGGCGCACGCCGAGTTGGGCATAGTTTATGCTCAACTAACGGCCGTCAAAAGCAAAGTGCAAGTACCGCTTTTTAAACTTCCAGCTACCTCAGCGATTCTAGAGAAAATTGTAGAAGCTGAAAAGAAAAAAGAAGTAAAAAGATCGAAGAAAATGGCGAAGAATAATGGCGGCCATGTTCCAGCGACTTCGCCGGAAGTGGGCGGAGCTAAGCCACCGGAAGTGGGAGGAGCCAAGCCCAACCAACCAATCAGACTCAAGTTTCCAATTAAAGGCGGAGCTAACAAGAAAAACAACGCAAAGAAGCGTTCTGCCGATGAAGATGGCTTCTCGGCGCCCTCCAAACACCAAACTGTTAGTGGTAAATCCAATTCTGATACCTCTTTGCCAGTCCAGACAACCCCTTCTAAAACTAACAAATCCAAAGGAGATGTGAATTCTGATAGTAGTGAGGACGAGGACGCTGGGGAACCAGTGATCTCCACCACTCCTGTAAACAAACCTAAGATTCCACCTTTCTTTATTACACCCAAAGGAGATTGGAGGCAACTCCTCTCTTTTGCTAGACTTGAAGCGCCTTCGCTTTATAGCAAACTTAGCGGCCGCTTCCTACGTCTCACAGTTAATCACGAGACAGAATATCGCAAATTAGCCAACTTTCTAAGAACAGAAGGAGTAGAATTTAAATCCTACATGTTGAAAGCCGATAGACCTCTGAAACTTGTCTTACGTGGACTTCCTTCTTCCACAGATCTAGAGGAAGTGAAACAAGAAATTGAAAGCGCAGGCTTTCACGTTCATAAAATATCCAGATTGTCAAAATTCCAAACCAAGGCCCCAATGCCATTAATTTATTTTCAAATTTTAAACAACTTAAACGCCGAACAAATTTTTAATTATACAGACATGTTCGGAACACACATTACCATTGAGAATTATAGGGGTAACAAGCGCCCCTCTCAATGTTGGAGGTGTCAGGGATTTTTTCATTCCTCTGAGGTTTGTCACCTCCCCATCAAATGCGTTAAATGTGCCGGGGCCCACAGAGCTCGCGATTGTCCCAACGACTTTGACACACCTTTAAAGTGTGCCAATTGCGGAGGAGATCACGCGGCGAATTGGCGCCAATGCCCCCGATTTCCAAAGGGCAAAAATTCTAGCCCAAAAAACTTAAATAAAAATTCTAAAAACCTTGCCCCTAAAGCAAAGGTTAACTCTAATTCCACCAAGAACCAGCGTCCTCTAGAAAATTATCGACAGGCCACCCCTGGTATCTCTTATTCCCAAATTCTCACCGGACAAGTTACGGAGCATGTTGCCCCTATTCCAAATTCTGCTGCTTCTCCCAGCACTGGAAATTTCGGGGAAATTTTCCGCTCCGTAATTTCCATTGCAAGTGACGCAAATGTTGATGAGCAATTATTTGCTCGGGCATTTAAAGAGTGTCTCCCTGCCCTCCGCCAGGTCACTGGGGCCGACGACAAGGCATGCATCATCTTTGAGGCCTATGTCGCACTTAAACACGGGCGCGCTTACCGCGCTCTTCCTCAACATTAAAATTCAACAGAGACGTGCACGACATTTCTCTTGGGTTCTGGAACACAAATGGTCTGCGTTCCAAGATTGACGAAGTCCGTGACTTCGTCACAGAGCATAATTTTGATCTGTTTTTGGTACAAGAAACAAAGCTCCAACCGGGGCACGAACCCCAGTGAGTGAGTGATACTAGATTTTAATGGCGCAAGAGCCAAAGTAGGCTATGCTGCGCCAAACATTTGTTAAACTTTATTTAAAAAGTAACAGCCTAAAAACACAAGAGAAACATAAATAACATACAAAAGATAAAAAGTTAAAAATCAAATGTGGTGTAAAAGGCCAATATATCTTAAAAAGGCAAATAAGTTATGGTGGGGGGTTTCCCCCACCAAGTCAGAAAGTTTTAAAACAGATGATTGAAAAAAAGTCCGGCGATGATGATCAAACACCGGACAGTCAATTAAAATGTGATGAATAGAATAAGGGACATGACAGGAAGGACACTCAGGAGCATCTTCTCCAAACAAAAGATGTTTGTGTGTAAAACGAGTATGTCCAATGCGAAGGCGAGTCAATCTGACATCGGCTCTTCGCACTGGAAATACAGGCCATTCTCCAATGATCGGCTTCACCGAGTGTAATTTGTTATTAATTTGAAGACTCAACGATTCCTGCCATGTCTGATGAATGAGCATTAAAATATGACGTCGAATGTCCTCAAAGGGGACTGCGAGCTGCAGAGGATTCGTTGCCGAACGTGCAGCCGAGTCCGCTTGTTCATTTCCTAAAATACCTACATGACTAGGTATCCAGCAGAATTTTATATCATAACCCCTGCTATAAAGCTGACAAATAATTCCGGCAATTTCAACCACGATAGGATGACTTCTATCATCCAGATGTACGAATGTTTCCAGGACGCTCCTGCTGTCAGTGTATACAACGAACTTTCGAGAACTGGATGTCTCGACTAATTTCAGGGCACAGTAGATGGCGACTGCTTCGGCAGTGTAGACACTGCAGGAAGAGTCGAGCCGGTAACTGTGCCTGATGTCGTTCTCGGTACGACACCACAGCCGACATATCAGTTCCTTTCCCGTCCATCCGTGTAAATAGGAATGTAATCCTCATACTGACAGCGATGGAGGCAAAGATTCTCCTGAGTGAACAATGGGACGTAGATTCGATTTGCTAAAATAAAGCAAGGGGTTATGGTAAAGAAACCTTGGCATTCCAGGGTGGAGATTTAATAAAATATTGTTGAATACCCAGAGTCATGTGGCTGAATTCCTCGATGAGAGTCTTTCACCTTTCAGAAAAGACGGATGAAAGGACGAGCACTTACGGTACAATCTCACAAGACGGGCTGATAGAAATGGTCTTTAATGGGTGAGATGGGAGAGATGACATTTGAAATGATAATAGGCGACAGTTTTCAGGCGCCATGAAACCAAAGGTAGCTGGTTACAAATGACAAAACAGGACTGCTGGATGACGTTCGGACGCGCCACAGCGGATTCTCAGGCATTATGGTGGACTGGGTCAAGCTTCCGCAAGGTAATTTTGCAGGCAGATCCGTAGACGACATCCGTGAGATCTGATCCGAGGACAGAATCACCATTGATACACTCGGGTGTGAAGTTCGATCAACTCCCAAGAGGTGTTGGATAACACCTTCAAGATATTCAGAGTTTCTCACATTTCCTCCACCAGATATGATATTGCCGGAAGGAGAATGAGTTTGCGATCGAAAATTACTCCGAGGAAGCGAACGTCAAAGGGACGACAGGAATGAATGATACACGGATGCGAGATGTCGGGATCGGGATGGGACCGTTTCTAAAAGTCACGCGCAACTACTCTTGCTTCTTATACTAGCACCAATTAGCATCACACCATGTAACAGTTATTGACTGCGGTCTGAAGTCGTCTGACTCAATGATACGCATTGACGATCCTTCGGAAATCTGCAGATCGTCAACGTATAATGATCCATGAACTGAAGGTTGTAAAATGGAGAGAAATTATGGGATATGAATAGATAAAAGGTGGGGCTCAAATGCTCCCCACAAGGAACTCCTTCAAATTGCGTAAAAGATGAGGATAAAACATTACCAATACGTACTTTAAAGATCTAAACGATAAAAACGATTTTAATAAAAGGAGTAAATTTCCTCTCAGACCATAATCGTAAAGAGTTAGCATAAAAATCGCCGCCACGTACAGTCATGCCCTTTTCGATATCAAGAAATAGAAACCAAATGATTCCTCCGTACGAAAGCAAGAACAGTCTGACTTTCGAGGAAGGATGTTATCTACTGTGGATCTTCCTTTACGGAAGCCACTCTGAAACAGATGCATTGATTCACCAATTGATATACGAGACGGGCATTGACCATACATTCTAGCGTCTTACACAGGCAATAAGTCAAGAGCGATAGGCCTATAGTGGAGAGCTGGATCCCTTACCAGGCTTCAAATTAGGAATAATTGCTTCCTGCCACTGGCTAGAAACATGCTCCCTCCATATTCGGTTGAATAGGTAAAGGGCAGTAGGTGAATCCCTCGCTCAATTTGCGAGCATATCGTATGTTATACCATCAGAGCCTGGACGACATTGTGAGCCAAGGACAGAATTTATCAAATTCCATGTCAAAGTCTGATTGTAGGGAGTTTTGCCGACACCTGAAGTGGATAGGTGTCTGCTCAGAGCAGTTAAGTCGCTAAAAATGTAGCGCTGTAAGATCGGGCTTAGCACACTAGCAAAGAGTGGCCGATTACATTGGCCAGGCAGGTGAAAGTGCAGCATTTGCGGTTTTCCAGTATCAGGTAAGAATTCCCGATACAGGGAGTTCAACTTACTTCTCCATAACTGTTGACTTGTGGTGAACTGATAATGATGGAAGGGCCTGCTGATCCAAGATTCCCTCTGACTGCTCTTACTCTGCGAGCAATCGCCCTTGCCCTTTAAAGGCTATGAGATTTTCAGTTGTGGTATCGTCTGAAGATGCCCCAATTTCCTGCTTTGTTCCCTGTGGGAGGATTGACATTTCCTTATTCCACCATGGTTTATATGTCTTCCTCTGTGATGTTCCACTTTCGAGGTATCGCTGCATCAGCAGCGTCCGATAAGTGACATTTGGACAGAGCTATTAATATCTTGATCCTTGAACCAGTGTACCGACACCGCTAACCGTGTGAATAAATCCCAATCTGCGGTTGAGCGGTAGAGTGGGGGCATGACGTACCCACTACCATGAACCTGGGGATCAGGAAATGATCACTATTATGAGATCATTGAGAACCTCTAAATTCAGCGACATTGCTTACAGCAGTGTCGGTGAACAAATGGCTGATCAAGGGAATGACTGTCTAGTGGGAGCATGGAAATACGTTTTCTCGTCGGTGTTCAGCAGACAGGGCCTTGATCAGAGATCAATCGCTCCGATCTGCCGACCACGGTACCATCCTTGTACCCCACTGAGGGCTGTGTCAACAAATCCGCAAGCAGAAGAGAGGAGCTGGTAACTGATCGACTAGTCGGTCCTAAATCCATTGTGACACTACATCGTGAGGTGACGGAGTAAGAAATGCAGCAGACTGTGATTAATGTGCAGATAGCCCAGATTCGCACAGCCACAACCTGCAACGATGTGTCAGTACCAACGACGTTGTAAGGAACAGTTACAGGATGCCAGGATGCAAAACACCTCCAGAAGGTGATGCGACATCAACATCCGTCTCGTACTAATGATATCACGCACATGAGGTTGTCATATTACTCTTCAGAAAGAGTTTCCTGAGCAACACAGACATGAGTTGGTGCCGTAGATGTGGATTTAGAGATCTCTAGTCTGGGTCGTAAACCACAGCAGTTCAGAGCAAAATAGGTAAATGGGCGCACTGGAGGTGGAAGGTCCGTTCCAGGACCCTCATGGGTGTAATCTTCCGGGTGATGGGTGCAAAACCACCGCATCCCAAATCTTGTGACTCTAGTTTTTGGGTGCTGTTCTTCCCAAAGTTTAATTTTTACTCTACCAAAACCTTTGACGTAGCCCGTGGCCTGGTCTGATTAGCTCTGCAGAGGAGAACAAAATATTTATTTTCTTTGATTGCAGAGTCTTAGGTTGAGCGTCTTTTCGGTGGATGCGCTTTTGATTTTAGATTATAGTCTTATTGATAGGGGTAGGTTCAGGAAATTGCGTAGATTTTGAAATTTTAATAGTCTGGGTTGCCGTTGTAGCATTTCCTGTACAGGGTACGGGAGCTTGACTACTCGGCGAGCCTCGGGATGCAGTATTCTGCAGTGTGTCTTCTGTCAGCTATTTCCTTTTCCTCTGTCCACTTAGGGCAAGAACGTGAGTATGCAGGGTGGTTTCCTGACAGGTGACGCACTACTGCAGCGTTACAGGAAGCACTATCGTGTCCTGTGGCTGTGCAGCGAGCACGTCCAATTGTCCCTACACGCGTTCTTGGAGATGGCCATATCGACGGTAAAACATCTCAGAGGTTCAGATATATGGTCAGACGGAGGTCAGATATGCAGCCTGAATTGTTTGTGGCAGGGGTAGGAGTCCAGGTCAAGATGAGGTGCTGGGTGTTAACTGCCCACCATCTCTCTAATCGTAATCCTCCAGACACCACAAACTAGCTGGGTCCTGCAAATTCTCCATGATCTCTTCCGACACGTTTCCAATTCCTTGAGGATACCACGCCACGAGTAGTTAAAGATTCCTATGCGGTGAAGTTGTCACAAGAAAAGGGTCCCAAAAGTTTCATCTTCATAACAAGTTGAGCTTGTTTTATGATCGCTCACTCAACTAGATGTCCCAGAGCGCAATTTCTTTATGTCTTTAACAGTTCTACCATACCTAGATTCCGGATCAGAAAGGGAGTATGGTGAAAAAGTTTCTGTATCTCTTTTATTAAAAGAAACGGAAGTTCATCATTTCGTTTGGTATGTCGGAGTTTTGTTTGTATTATCATAACGTTCCATACAGTCAGCTGTGGTTCATTTTTAGATTTAAAGAATTTTTATAGCTTTGGGGCCAGAAGCAGTTTTCCTTTGGTGTATCCATATTTGCCTTAAGAGAAAAATTTCACGGACAGACTTCTAGTTCGATGGGTCCCGCCAGACCCATCTCCCCACCCTTTCCTAGGAGCAGTGACCGACGGAGATTCGTTTCAGCGGACAATGTGACCTGCCCCATTACGTGCCCAGGCAGAGGCACAGGTCGGAAACCGAGGAGGATTTCTCGCAATGGGAGGAGGTCACACCATCCAGCCACACGCAGCCAGGCTCTCCCTCTGGGAACATTTTGGGATGACATTTGACTGTCACCGGCGGCTGCGCAACTCCTCCTCTTTACCTTCCTAACAAGGGCCTTTTCCAATCCGCCCATGCGGTCTCCCACACTAGGTACCTCCGCATGAGGTGGAGATTTATGTTATAGAGCTAGACATGCAGGAAATCGGCATTGATACGCCGTCGGCTACTTTTAGTGTTTTAGTAGAAATTAACACAAATATTTTTAATTTTAAATATTTTTATTCATTTTTATTTTAATTTTTCAACACAAGTGTTAACACAAACCATTAATAAGAACAAAAATAAGTCAGTTTAACTGTTTCCGCCTGATATTATAAGATATCAGAGCGGAAACCCTAACAAACACATGACCCCAGGAAAGAGGGGAGAAGAAGGAAAACAGATCACTGGGGTACCTCGGGGTTTGTGAAGCCCATGCCTCATCTCAGGTAGATATGAGCCCCTGAGGGGCTGAACCCCAGATCGCCAACTATCGTCTTTACAAGACTGATAAATTACTTTAACTCTCGTATCACAGGCACCGCTTTATACTGTAAAATAATTATGAGCATTGCAAGTCTCATGCAGAAGTTACAGTATATAGATGCAACTGCTATCAATCAAAATTAATAATTATCCTCCACTGCGAATAGTTTCTGCTTATGTTCATATTACCCCAATTAATAGATGCCATTTTCCAGAGGACTTGTTAAACTTCTCAATTCAGGACAAAACGTTATCATTGCTGGAGACAGACGCTTGTCACAAGGGCCTTAATTCAAGATCAAACACTTTTGGCTACAAACTCAAAATGTTATGAAAAGAACTCAGGTGCTAGAGTTGTTGCACCGTACACTTCTGCCACATAAACCTGATCCCGACCGGGGCTAGGGATTCTATTGATCTTGCAATCTTCAAAAATATTCCCTTCAACTATGATATAAGAGTCATTCATGATCTGAGTTCAGATCATTTACCAGTCATTTGACTCTTAACACAAACTCTACTGTTTTAAAATTACCAGGCAACTCTCTACCAATTGGAGAATTTTAAATTTATTTTAAATTCAAACCCCTCCCCATTCCTGAAACCTCAGCAATGAGATATTGAAAAATCTGTCCAAAGGTGGTGAAATTATTTCTTAGGCACTTGTGACGGCTTCAAAATAAAATTTAAACCTCCTCTTCCACAGAGACTTCCCATAGAATCAGAAATAAAATTCGTCACAAAATTATGTACGGAGAGTTGGCAAGATAGGAATCCGGCTCTTAAATCGAATTCCGTGCACTCAGTAATGAGGTCAAACAGAGATGATAACACTTTCCCAATCAGATGGGAGAAAACACATTGAAAGTCGCCTGATACATTTACCTTTTTGGAGACCTCCCGACTCAAAAACCCTTTCACACCATTCCGCCCCTGAAGGGCACCACACGGCTGTGTTGCTGTAGCTCCTATTGAAAGGCGGAAGTTATGGCTGATGGCAACACAAAACAATTTAGACAGAAATAGAGACGAATCCCAGATTCTCAAACACTAAGCAATAAAAGTCAAGTGAGTGAGTGAGTGGTACTAGTTTATGGCGCAAAGCAAATTAGCCATGCTGCGCCATGAGCATTTGTTAAAATCTTATTAATTTTATAAAGAACAAGAGCCCAAAACCAGGAGCACATAAAAAATAAAAAAGGTTAAAATCAAATGTGGTGTAAAAGGCCAATTTCTTAAAAAGGCAAATAAGTTATGGTGGGGGGTTTCCCACCAAGTCAAGATAGGGTTTTAAAACAGATGATTGAATAAATGGCGTGAGTCAAAACGGACATATAATTAAAATGTGATGAATAGAATAGGACATGACAGGAAGGACACTCAGGAGCATCTTCCTCAAACAAAGATGTTTGTGATAAACTATGTTGCAATGCGAGCGAGTCGTCTGACATCTGGCTCTCGACTTTCAAATCGAGACCATTCTCCAATGATCAGGCTTCACCGAGTGTAATTTGTTGTTAGATCTAGATACTCCACGATTCTGCCATGTCCTGATGATGAAGCACGTTAAATATGGACGTCGAATGATCATCGATGGGACTGCGAGCCTGCAGAGGATTCGTTGCTCGTGCAGCCGAGGTCCGTTGTTCATTCAAATACCTACATGACTAGGTATTGACTAGGAAATTCATTTCCTAAAATTAATTTAACAAGTTGTAATAATTCTATTTTCAAAATTTCAGAAGGTGTTTCCTGAACTCTTTACGGAAACAGTAGAGCCTAGAAAAAGTTAATCCACTAAATTCTAATGCTATCCAATCTCAAAATCCAACTCATAATGTATTGCACAAAATGAAAATATTCAAAAATTTCTCAAGTCAATGTCTGAAAATAGAGATACATTGGCTAATGGTAATCCAGTGTTATCTCACAGAGCGTCCAAATTGCTTTTGCTCCAATGGGGAATTCAGCTACGTCGGATTATAGTTATAAGTGCACAAGCCAAGTCTCTCAGGATGTCTGGCGTGTCTAAATGACATTTTAGACACAAATCAACCGAATGGTCACAGAAAGTGTATAGCCCTTCCAGCCACCTCCCTACTGGGCTACAAGATGATCTTCTACTCCAGCACCTCCTCCTCTTCTGAAGAATCTGTCACCCAAACTTCAACCCCATTTGTATTTTAAATTTGCAGTCGCCCAATGCTTCTAATATCTCATCCAACAATAGCCTGGTCCAGAACAGTTATCTTCTCCTTCAAGAGTCAAACTACGTCATCACTTCTTCTGCAAAATAGTAAGATTCAGAGTTTAACCTGTTCCAAAGAATAGAAAAGAATCAGATCTCTGTCTGGAACTTCATCCTCACCAACTCTGAGATCTCGATGGGGAATTAAACAATAACCTGTGTCTCCTCCTCCAAAGCTCTTTTATCTCCACAAAATAAATCTGTCTTTCCAAGATAATTCAAATAGTTCACTTACTGGCAGAAGAAAGGACTGTGTCTCATGTTCAAAACAATAGCTATTGAGACTTTCTCAACACCTGTACAAACACAAATACTGTCCATTAAGGTAAAACTTTGGGGTTTCCGATCCTGCTTCCCTCCTAACAGATTCAGCAAAAATCAGATCATCACTAATCTACAAAGCAATATCCCTCAACAGAACTAACCTTCAGAGAAAATTTCCTGAACTCTATATTTCACGATCACAACTCCTCCACTTCCAGCTCCTCAGATGAATCTATTTTATTGGAAAATGGACAGTCCTCCCACAGGTCCTCCTCCAATATCTCCATTTAAGGCCTATACAGTAGGGTAGTCAAAAGGGTTTGTTTCACTGCCAGTTTGAGAAGGCTTACGTATCTGGAGAAAGCCATTCGTCATGAAGATCCACGGTATCTCCTCACAGGACTGTAGCAAAGGTACTGTTGCCACTCCAAGTAGGGTCTGCTGTAAGATCCGGCTCCTACTCCCTACAATGGCAGATCACTATAAATATGTACATAACCTTTCAATTCCACTTCTACCTCTCGGAACCATCAGCTCAATTGTCGTCCCATCAGGTGACTTTGTTTCTACATCCAACAAGCATATCAAAATTTCACTTCAATTTGCCTAAATCTGAAAAATCCTACCATAATTCTACTGCTCTGCAAAAATACGACTGTGAACAACAACTTAAAACAAAATTTACAATAATCTCAAATCGTTTGCCATGAACTCCGAGGGTACGGGCCCTTCAAAATAGTTTCATTACCATACCTTGCAGCCAACAAAGTCTTCTCCTTCCCAATAGTTCCTCCTAAAATCACAATTCAAATCTGTACATCTTGAAATGGTTCACTTAAGTACCTGGCAATTCTCAGAAACTGTTCATTATGCCCTTTCATAGCTATCAAACAAATTGGCTTACGTGTCTGCATTGGTAAAACCATGAGCTGAAAATTCTACCTGCTCTACAAACCCTCAAAAATTCTGATCAAATCAAAATAAGAAGACCAATTCTCCACTTCCTGGTTCAATGGCTCAAGCCAGTATTTCCATCCCTGCTATTTCCTAAAATAAACCCTCCAACAACATGTAAAAGCCAAAAGAATAGTTCCTGAAATTCCAAGAAATTGTCAACCATCCTCACGTCTCCACCCAGATATACAGCTCCGATTCCACTGACGATCAAGATATCAACGTTATCACTGCTCAACCTAAAATAGTCCTACCAAGCAAAATACGGTCATTCAGCTTCCAGTGGTCACGCCTCCTTCCATCTCCAATAATTTCCATTTGTATCCTTCAATAGCCTTATGCTTCAATATTCTTTCCTATTCCTGCCAGGCTGATTAATCAGAAGGCTGTAAATGCCTCGTTCCTTTTGAAGTCCTGGTATGCAAATGCCTCATTAAAAACACCTCCATTTTCCATAAACAAAGCCGTCTAAAATTAATTACCATTGTTCTGTGCAACAATCAATGGCCAAAGTCCTGCGCCAAACATTCATGTTTAATCAATAGCAATTCTTCATCCTGCCGTCTTAGAATTACTGGGTTTGTGACATTTGGAGTGTTTCAGCCCTCTAAAAATTGCCAAGAAGATCACCTTGATGCTCACACCAGAGTTATCAAAACCGCTCCCAACTCATAATTCCTCTAACTCAAAAGCCAAGAGAAAATCATTCAATAAAAGAGTCAAAGACCTTTCAGAAGGGCCTGCCGGAATCCTCCCCCTAGCTCCTCCAATAGCTGATGAAATAGAATCTGAAAATCAACATGCAATAGAAATTGATAACATAACAAAAATAGATCTAGATAATGTCTCCATCCTCGCTTCGTTTGCTGAACCTCTGGATGCAATTTTAGAAGTAGATGATATCGAAGAGGCTCAGGTTGCATTCGAAACTCTTCTGGATGACATTATCTCCGTTATGCAACATCATTTCCATTTGGCTCCACCTAACGACTCCAGAAAGGCTCCTCATTCCATTCCATCCAATAGAGTTAAATCCGATCCTCAAAATGCTCAACTTATCCAACGGCAATATCGGTGGAATAGGAGGAAGTGTGTGCGAAACATAGTTAATCCTTCCTCCTCATTCTGCCAATTGAAAGAATCTCCCTCCTCTCCATTTCACTGAAACATGGGCTCCTCCTTCTATTCAACATACTTTCCCAGATTGTTCTCCACCTACTCTTCCTCCTGTCCTCGAACTGCTCCATTCTGATGCCATAGCCTCCTGCTTACAATCATGTGAAAACTCTGCTCCTGGACCAGATCGTCTGTCTTACCAACACTGGAAATCAATAGACCCAAGATGTATCATTATTTCCAAGATATTCAATATTTGCATTAAATTCAGACGTCCTTCCTCTTGGAAGCATTCAACCTGTATTCTGATCCCCAAGAAGGTGACGCTTCTTCAATTCTAACTGGCGCCCAATAGCTTGTCCAAATTCTATACCACAAATTATTCTCTAAATGTCTCTAGCCCGAAGATTGCAGGACTGGTGTGGGATGCATGACATCCTCTCCTGCCAAAAGGTTTCCTCCCTTTGGGTGTGGGCACAACTTCGTCATTGAGCAACTGTTGAAAGCGGCAGGAGTCTCACACTGGAGTCCTTTCTCATTTGGCTGGAGCATTTCTAATGCATTCGGATCCATACCTCTGATATCCTCTTCTGCAATGTCCAGTGTTGGTATAGATAGCCAAGATTTCATTCATCTCATACAGAGCTCTACTCCAACTCCTCCACCAAAATCGCATGGCAACTTAAGTTAACAGATCCCATTCCACTGCAGTGTGGCGTCAAGCAGGGATACCCGCTCAGTGGGCATTGATGTATCACCAATCAATCATATTCTAGCTATACAAAATATTCCTGAATCACATTCCATCCTTGCATTTGCGGACGATCTTGTCCTGCTAGGAAAGACAAGACAGTCTGTGAGTTCTCTCAACCACACCATTTCGAAAGACATTGGTCTGGAGGTCAATAATATTTCAAATGTGCTTCTCTCCACCTGTCTGGCGCCGCCCTACCCGGGGCAAGAGATACAGGTCTTCATGTAACTCGCCGATCAAATTGTCTTTCAGAGGCGGAATATTACTCCTACTTGGGCAAACCGATTGGGTTTATGTGCCCCGGAATTTAAATCATCTCTGTAAACAATCAACCTTGCCCATTCAATAGCCAGTTCCAAGTTAGCCCCATGGCCAAGCTCGACGCTTTAAAATCATTTTCTATCCGTCCTTTGTGCTGCCCATGAGACAACTCAAATCAATAAGAAAGTTGGGTAAGTAGATTCAAGTCTTATTAAAGAAATAAAGAAATCCTTTATTTACCATCCAACGCCATAGCTCTATTTTGGAGAATCAAGCTCGGTGGATTAATGAGTTCCGTCAGCTGCAGTCGACTCAGATTTTATCTGGTCGACTCAACCTTCAAATGCTAACTTCCAAGGACGGTGAGGTGGTGGCCCACTTGCGTCCAGTCAGCTGTCGCGGACGATCAAACCACGTCTTGGCAATCCTACAGATGGAGATTTTTCTTGTACCTGGTGGCTCTGGAGGAGGGATGGCACTTCCACCAACGCCATATCAACACCTGGACAAAGCCCGTGCGGCTGAATTGCAGAGACTAGGAGTGACGTCGTTCAGCGACGGCTGTCCATCGCTTACCTTTGACTTAGGGAGTTGTGATTACTTCCTCACCAAAGAAGAAAGAATGTGAAAATCTTCCACCAATCCACCGTCTTAGGAATGAAAACCTCATCAAGGCTCCTTCACAGGGAAGGCAATAGAGTGCGTAGCCCATGCCTCCAGTTCGCATTTCATAGCTAATGGGCGTACACTAGATTTGGACTGGGTTTGTCATAAAGCGCATTCATTGCTGCCTCTCCAACTTGTCGAAGACATTGGAGGGGCCCCTGCACGATAAAGGTGCAGTGTGGGAGTTTGATGAAACACTCCCCGTCATAAATCATTGCATGGCCTACTCAGAGGCCGCTGGGCTCCATAATGTATTCTCACGACAGAGTGAAAAAGCTGTTGCCTTCAAAGGCAAGAATCCCTGTCCTGCAACCAAGCTGTGGGGATTCTGGGCTTCGGCCGGATCTGGTTGCCTCGGAACAAGCTTTACATCATCGTGTAACAAGTCCATTTCTGAGAACCGCCGAATTCCTTCGTCCGGGCCCGGAATAATAAGATCAACAAGTACAACTGCTTTCTTTTCTTCAACACCAAGGCTACTCCTCTGTCGAGATAAGGTGCAATTCTCGTGACAGGTGCCTCAGGCCTGGGACTGAAAATGATGCCTGAAGATCGGCCCGTGTGACCAGGGATGACGAATAATCTCCTGTGGCTCATGCGTAAACAGAGGCGACTAAAATGGGTACTGTCTGGGGTATAGCCGGGCACCCTGCCCCTGGGGATTATATCAGGACCTCGGGGACTTACCTTCTTCAGGTAAGTGCAGGCATCATGACCCGAACTGCTGGTGATCTTTTTCTTTCCCATGGGGTTTGCACTGCCTTTGGTAAACACGGGTGACACTCCCAGGAGATACCTAGCAGTCCTTCTCACCGACCCTCTTTCTTGTCAACCATTTTACCTTTTTCACCTTCACGTCTAGATACAGTTTAATCTTGTTTGATGCAGCATAGCCATATCGGCTCTTGCCTTAATAAACTTACATTCCTCCTCCTCCTAAAGAAGATCTGTGCTCAGCTTATCTGAAGCTGATGAAAGCTGTGCATTGTCCGACTCAGTATGTGGCAGGACATTTATATCAATACCTGACAGACAACAGTATGCTAACGCTTCTGATGGTGTTGGGTGCCTCATCTGACAGTAGATTAGAGGACTAAGCCCCAGCTTCTTGATTTCCTCGTGTAATCTTTTAATACTTTAAAATTTTTTTGTAAAACTGTATTTTATGTAAACTGCCATAACTTGTGTATTTTTTAACCGAGATTATTCTATAATATATCATTCTCTTCCTCTCTTCTTCCTCTTTCTGGTTCTCTTCTCCTCTTTTTCCCAAAGTCCTTAGTTCTCGGTCAAATGACCGGAAGATGGATGCAGGGTGCTCATTAAGTACGTTTCTCGTCATACGTTCACCCAATGGTGATACGTGGCTGGGATTAACATTTCCTTTAGCTCTGATCATCAGTTTTCTTCATTCATCGCTGGCTTTTTGCTGGTGCTCTTTGCGGAAATTCTGTTGAGACTTGGGCGACTAGGTGTAGGATTCAACTTCCTGACTGTCTGGTGGACCTTCTCTGCTCCGCCTAATTGAGCCGGTTGCCTCTTCTTGTTGCTGTTTGGTCTGGTGTGGTCTGCTGCTGCCGGTGTGGTCGTCTTTGCCTCCTGTCGCTGCTGTCTGTGTCTCTCCGGTTTGCTGTCGCCGTCTCGGATCCTGCCTCTCCTTGCTGTCCGACCATCTGTCTGCTCTTGGGCGCCTTCCGAAGCTGCTGCCGCTCTTTTGCTGTCCTCCTTCTTCCACCTAGTCGCTGTTGTATCGTACAATCTTGCTGCACTTTGATCTTTTGCCTATTTTTATGCTTTTATCTCTTTTAATTGTGTGTTTTTATCTCTTTTTAGCTCAGAGGGTGAGGCGAGAGCTCCAAATTTTTATCACTACTACGGAGTTGCCTGCTGAGACCATCCCTGGGTACTTTTTAATCTTTTAGCTAATGACTATCAGCCACTGCTGTTGAATTTTTTATTATTCTCACCTATTCATCTTGTTGTCTCATCTTGTTATCATCTATTCACGTGGCTTTTATTCTCTTTTAATCAATCAAAATCTTTTAGCTTGATTCTTTTTACCTCTGCGTACCTGCCTCTTTTCTCAGTATGTCGGACCTCTCTGACACAATTAACAACCTCTGTGTCATTGACTATCCTCTCCCAAAAGTTTTAACTTGCAACATCTGTTTTAACCCCGCTGCGCCGACCAAATCGAGGCGCATCGGGCAATTTTCTGACAGGGGGGATACGTCCGTCACCTGAGA
Source organism: Nephila pilipes (assembly GCA_019974015.1). Lineage (NCBI taxonomy): Eukaryota > Metazoa > Arthropoda > Arachnida > Araneae > Nephilidae > Nephila > Nephila pilipes. Next base: position 5,076 of record BMAW01029958.1, on the reverse strand, counting down.
AACGCGCACGGGGTCAATACTGCCTCCCGGGTGACTTATCGTTGTGTATCCTGCAGCCACAGTGATCATAATCTGAAAAAGTTGGCCAGGCACAAATGTCGGACCTCCAACATCTTTTCAAGTTCGACTCCCCGCGGAGAGGGCCTTACTACTGGGGGGACCTCTGTCAAAATTTCCCCATCTCAAATTCAACAAGGGATGGGAGGCGAATCCTCGCCAGGTCTCCCCCTTTTCAAACTACTTTCAATATCAATAATATTGTTCCTGATCTTCCATCCACTACAAATAGCAAAGTTCTACCATCCACCATTTGCTCTTCAATAATTTCTACCGAATGCAAGGCGGGCCCCGCTAGAGCCTTCCTTGCCAATGACTCATTGACTGACTTTCTAATTAAGACTCGCCCTTCCGTCGCTCCTGTCCTCTCCGGATCGGGGCAGTTAGGGTCCGACATTAACTTTGAAGTCCCTTTCGTGCCAACCCTGACTTCCACCAGGGTGTCTCCGAAGATCGACCTCCTTCGGGTGGTGGATCCTTCTCCCTTGCCTCCGGAGCCCCTGGTTGGATCTTCTTCCATCTGTTCAACTGTTCAGGAGTTGTCCACTCGTTTATTACCATCGCCGGGGTCCGTTTATGATCCCTTATGGACCCCGTGAGCTATATTGACCTAATTAGCCTGGTCGACGAATTCGATGGGTCGAGGGTGTTTAATCTTCGCCCTGAACGTCGATGGTCTGGTGGCTGTTTCACATCTCCTGTCAGCCGACCCACGCCTAAGTTTTACTCCTGTCGAACATCACTGAGTTTTCGTCTCCCATCATTTGTGCCCAGGATGGGGCCCGTTTTCCATCTGTGCGGCTTCGGCCGATTGTCGACCGGGTGTCTTCTGGCCTGTGTGAGACCCCGGTTCCAAACCATCTTCTGGGCCTCCTCAATGTGCTCTATACCACCTGAGCAGAGTGGAGGCCCATTTCAGGGGTTTAGCCGCGTGAGTGGGACGTCGTTCCAATTTCACGGGTTCCCTCCATCCATGGCGGACCCTGCTGCTCGCCCGCTGACCCGGAGGAGGTCTGGGACAAGCTCAGGGGCTCAAAACTCGGCCCCGGCCCCGATGGGATCAATATTCCGGCTAGGGATCCAGGGCCATCTCTATCTGCATTCTTTATCAAGTCCTAGACCTCTCACGATCCTTCGTGGAAAACGCTAAGTCGTCCTGATCCCCAATCTGAGATCTTTGACATTCTAATTGGGGCAGTTTCCCTTCTCAGCACCACTGGAAGTGTCTCCTCTGTGCCCGCCGCCGTCTCGTCGTGGTCCGTTTGAATAACCGATGCATCATTTCAAAGGGCTTCCGGGAGATGATGGGTGCCTTAGGCACTCTTTCCTACTAGAGGCAGGCCATCAGCGGGCACGCTAGGCGTGCCCACCACCAAAGATATCTCGTGCTGGCTCGACCTTAACGCGTTTGGCTCGGTGCCCCATACATTCATCCTGGGAGCTCTTAGGCGGGCTGGCGTGCCGGAGGCACCATTTTCTTGGTGTCGGCTCTTTACACCAGCTCCACCAGCTCCCATACGTGTTGAGAGTCAGGATGGACAGACCCGATCCCCATGTGAGCGGGGTCAGACAGGGCTGTCAGCTCCATCATATTCAACTTAACTTTGGAACAAATCCTGAGGACTGGTCTCCCTTCGGATGCTGTCGAACTCTTTTCAAATCTTTCTCCTGCTTGCGTACGCTGACGACCTCCTGATCATTGACTCTTCGTCCGCCGGTCTTCAGTACGATTGACCGACTTTCATCCCAGGCTAACAGGGCAGGCCTTAAGTTCAAGCCAAGTGCGCGTCCTTATCTTTCTCGTTCACGAGCCATCAGCGACACATTGACCCGTCTCCCATTAGGGTGTAACGTCTGATTAAAGCATCATGGACCAGGACGCTTACAAATGCAGGTGTCCGCGTGGGTTTAGTTTTGGCAAGATCACGGTGAAGAGTTCTTCAGGATCTCCGCTGATGGAGAAGGTATCAGATCCCTCACTTGCCCCTGACTCACCTTATTAGGGCCCACGTGTTATGCATGGCAGGAATTCCTTTGCAGAATTCTCATATCGGGAGGCAGACGTTGCCGACCTTGATAAAACACTCATTAGGGTCGGCAAAACATCATGAATCTCCCACCCGAGCTAATATGTCTCATTCATCTCATGTTCCAAGGGTGGGGCTGCTCTACCAAGGTTCGCTCGCTGGTTCGCTGTGTCACGCCTTCCGACTGCTTGCACGTCGCACGACCATCCATCTCGGGGTCGCAGCTGAGAGTCTGCCAGGCGTGGTGAGAACTCCTTAGGGACCCACCTCGGGCGAATGTTGCGATTTTCTCAATGGTAAAAGGACGGGGACTTCGCCCGAGTCCTGGGAACATCTCGACCCAAGTGGTTGAGCTCGCCATGCCATCAGCGCTTGTCATCTGCCTTAGATTTAGTGGCTCTTCGTTGCAGGGGACGGTTACCATCTCAGCATCTATAGGTCCCCAGTCTGCGTGTCCCCGTCCAGCGCAGGCTTGGTCGTCCAGGTCTCAGGGACGAAATGTGAAACCACTTCATCTCCCAATAGCGGCACTCGTGGATCAGGAAACAATCAGGTCTTCTCCTCCCACCTGCCTCCAATCACTTCCTCCCAGGCGGGCGACTATACAAGGGTTTTGTGACTGGAACTTCATTCACAGAGCCCGCCTCGAATCTCCAGCTAGATGCCACCCGGCGATTCGGCAGCGGGACCCAGGTGTCGTGGTGTGGCTGCAGGGGACACGATCCCTCACGTGCTTAACCATTAACCACACAGCGTCGCCTGGCGGAAGAAACGACGCCATCCAGAACCTGGGTAGTCAGGCCCATCCCCTACATTGGCTCGGTCACCATTAAAATTCCCTGGGATCTCCTCCCACCCTTATCCCTGACCTGGTTCTGAGGGAAGAAGTCAGGTGAAGTCTACGTCGACTTCACCGTGCCGTTGAGACCGTCCTGAATCACTATCTACCGCTCGGCAGAATAAAATCGATAAGTACCTTTGATCGTTGAACATCGTCGGGAGGGAAGGTCGGCTTACCTCGTGCGGTCGTGGTCAGTTCTCTTGGGTCGTGGGACTCTTCCAACGATGCTGTCCCTGTCGGATGGGTATTTCGCGTCGCTACGCTAACTTGATGACTCATCTGTTCAGACACCATCAAGTGGGGCAGGACATTTACATTGAACATCTCTGGCAAAAGCAATACTAGTCCCCTCACTCTCCTGGTCCCGTCCAGCTTACGGCTCGTGAACCATTTTTAATTCTCTCTTTTATGCTTAAATATTTTAAACTTGAAATATTTTGTCATCCTTTCATTGTTTTAGATTTTGACTGCTGTTTATTTTTATGTTCAATGTGCTGGGCTGTGGTGCCGAGTGAGTCTCTTCTGCTTCTCCCAGCCTCTCCCTCCGCATCTCCTGAGCCAGCCGAGACAGACTTTTACTTGCTTCATTCGTCACCTGCTTTTAATTATTCCTCAAGATTTTAGGTTTTGTGAACTTTTATCAAGATCTTTTAAAGACTTCTTCATTTTCTCCTGCAAATCCAAGTCAAGATGCTCAGCCCACCATTGAGCAATGGACTTGCTGCTCTGCTTCTAATTTTTAATTCGCTTTTTTATCGCGTGGAGCCTGCGTGCTTCTTTTACTATTCAATTTTAAAATTTTATGCTGTATGTTTCGGCTATTTATTTGTAAATTCATGCCTGTACCCACTATTTGCTGAAATAAAAAAATTTTGAAATCTGTTCTTATCAGCTTAATACTACCTTTGATTTTCCTGATTCCAATGAAGTTATTTGAACATTCCGATCCCGACGACAGGTATAGCATGAATTCATTCTCACGCTTGGTAAGAGATTCTTTTATTTACTTTCTGGACTTAAATTTTCTAAGTCATGTCCTCTCTGTTTACTTTTATCTATTTACCTTTTGTCCTCTCTTATTTCAGAACCCTCTTTGGGCAGTCTTCCATTCTTCTCTACTCTTAGTCCTCCCCTTTTGTTCTTTCTCTTCGCTGCTGATCCTCTTACACCCAGGCTCAGTCTCTTTGTGGGACTTAGTGCTATCCTTCGTTAGGTGGAATCTCTCTCCTCTTGGCCATTAATTACCAAGACTCTGTGTTTTCATCTGTCTGGAAAGTTCGAGATTGTGTTTGTGGAACGATATTCCCTCCCGGATCATGAGTGCTCTTCTAATTGTGATTTCAATCAGTGCTGTGGCAATTAATCTCAAGATTGTCGTTCAGGTGTTTCCTCGGGATTGAACTCTTTAGAATAATTAGTCGGACATGTCCATTAATTCGTCGTGTTGGTGGTCCGGTGAGTTTTGTGATTTAATTTACTTTCTTACTCTGTTATAATGTGTTTATCAAGGTTCACCTTTTAAATTCTATTATATCTTATTAGTTACCATATTGTTTACATTTACCATATTGTTTACAGTTCCTTTCGATCCATCCGTGTATATAGGAATATAATCCTCATACTGACAACTTGATGGAAGGCAAAGATTCTCTGTTTCAATGGGACATGTGTTGGATTTGTTGAATAAAGCAAAGGGTTATGGAAAACCTTGGAAGATTCCAGGTGGAAATTTAATAAAAATTTCTTTGTTGAATACCCAAATATGAGGCTGAGTTCCTCGATGAAGTCTCTCACCCTTTCAGAAAAGGACGGATGAAAGAAGGACGAGCACTGTACAATCTCCTTAAAGACTGGGCTGAAATGGTCTTTAATGGGTGAGATGGAGAATGTTATTTTGAAATGATATTGACGACAGATTCAGGCGCCGCGAAACCAAGGCAGCTGGTTACAAATGACATAGAATACTGGTGACGTTCTCAGGAAATCAGCATTGATACGCCGCCGGCCTTTTAGTGTTTAGTAGAGACACCACAAATTTTTATTTTTATTTTATATATTTTTATTCATTTTTAATTTATATTTTTAAAGACAAGTTAAACAAACACTAATAAATAAACTATGTTATAAACTGTTTTAGCAATACATGGCAAA
>BMAW01029955.1:36661-57614 GCA_019974015.1 Nephila pilipes | reverse complement strand
CCCCCCCCCCCCCCCCCCCCCCCCCCCCCCCCCCCCCCCGATATTATATTCATTTTTACTTTTTCACAAATTTGTGGCTCTGATCTCTCGGTTATTTTTTAGCAATAATTAAAGCTTTATGATACCTTAAAATGTTGTGCAGTTTTGTATAACTCGGAATATTTATTATTCATAATTATTATTAATGTCCTTTTCATAACTTTTAATATGCTGTGAAAGGCGTTGAATTTTTTAATCATATTTTTACGATGCAAATTAATGCACACCGATGGCATGATATGGAAGTTAAGAGAGAGGGTGCCAGCTCAGATGTCGTCTTCGTCACTTGATCGAAGTTCAAAATTACGAGGTCATTCGCCAATAGCCCTCGTGTTTCTTCTAGTGCGAAGTTATTAAAACCAAACCAAACCGAATTATTTTTAATTTAACGAACTGATTTCCTTCTAAATAATGTTGTATGAAGGAAATGATGAATGCGAGATGTGTGTACCATCTGACAAAGAATCCATAAAAAAGAGAAATTTTTCTCTTTCCATGTCTGTCATCTTACTTGCGAAGGTCTTTAATATTAAAAATGACCTATCAATAGCATTAAAGAGGTATCATACGACTTGTTGGCTCACACTATTAAAATACATGAATTATTGAAGCAATTTGAACTGCAAAGAGCTGTGAAAAAAAAATTGTTTTATCGATTTATTAGAAATGTATCAACGAAATTGAAAATATTATTTCAATATTTTTTGAATTGTTTTCCGTGACTTTGCTAAATGATTCGGAAACTGAAGATGGCCTTTCTCTATTGATGTCGCACATGGGGACACTTGACAACCAAATTTATCGCCAAGGTCTCCTTACTTATTCGGCATTACTACTTTCTATATTCTTACCTTGTCTTTTGATTGGTTTTTCTAGCCACTTCCTAAACGTGGGAGTCCAAGTTTTCGTGTAACAACATAAGCGCTGACGAATTACAAAGAACACTTCCCGAAGGTTAATTAAGAAAAGGAAAATTACTACCAAGCTTACATAAAATGCGACACGCATGATTACTTCTATCTAGTAATGGGATTGTCCTGCCCGTTCTAGAGCGAGATCCAATTTGGAACGCACTTTTGCTTCATAAAAGTAGCAGTATAGAATAAAAATTCGAAGATTATCAAAATAAATATAAATGCATGTGTTTTTAACACAAAAATGCGCTGATCGCTTAAAATTTTAATTAAGCGAATGTAGAACCAGTTTATATGTCCTCTATATTGCATGGTCCGAGAACGTGAAGATTCATTCTAAGTTCTCAAATCGATGCTCTTGATTTTTCAGCAATGCTTTACTCAACTCGATGCAACAACAAGATTGGAATTTCTGCGAATCGAACGAGATCTTACAGTTCTTTGGGATATCTTTGATAGAATCTTATATAGTGAAAGGCTTAATCAGGATAGAATGACAAATAAAATGAAATTATGCACACATACCTTCCATGTGAAAACAAGAATAACCTATTCGCATTGTAACATTGGGTTATTTTTAAATGTTTCTCGGTTTTGTATTTTTTCATGGTTAAAAACCTAAGCCTTGATTTTTAGATTCTGGAAAAAAAAAAGTTAATGCAGTTTCTTACATCTTTAATTGTAAAGTGACTTTCAGACCAGCATTAGACAATTTTTCTTTATTTGTGGTCCTGTTCTTTCATTTTAACACATTCACGAATAGTAGGGTTATAGCAATCAAATATTTATCCCATCCGTAAATTATGACGTAAGGAACCATTATATTTATTGCCTTAAATAAGTAAACAATGCCTTGAAGAGTCACAATATTGTGTTTAAATATATGAAAATACAAATAAACTGTCCCACCAGGACACTTGTCAGTGCTAAAAAGCGATTCAAAGAATAAATATTTTGATTACTCATCACAATGTAAAACTTTACGATAGTATAAAAAGGTAATTTTTCGTTAGTTGCACCAGTGTGCTTGGAATTCTTTTTTCCGACGCAAGAAACTGCACCAGAAAGAAGAAAAGAAAAGTCGAAATATTTTTTTAAGTTTCATGCATAGCGTTATAGAATGCTTGATTAAAGTTTCTGATGAAATAAAAATTGGTAAAGATTTAGCAACAAAAAATAGAGGAGGTCGTCCAAGAATTATGAACAATTATTAGTGAACCATCAAGCAAAAACACCAATCAGTCGAATCTTTCTGAATTCCAACACTTCTCTGAAAAATTTCCAGCTCCTGCAGATTATAAAAAAGAAACACATTTTTTTATGTTGTAAAGAATGTTGCAGAAAAATATGAGGAAAGAAATGTCCTTTAGATGCAAGGGATGCAGAGATAATCCGTTTTGTGTCCATATTGATTTGAAAAATTCAACAGATATTGGTTATTGACAACATTTATAGGTAGTTTATTTTTGAAACTATCCTTCTGTCTCAGTTTGTAATTGGGTATTGCGTTTGTTTTGTAAATCAGATAAGGATTTTTTTTTTGTAACAGAATTCTTATAGTTGTCTTTACGATTATGACCGTCGTTTGCATATGAGTGATTAAAGGTATCTGTACACCTTCGGAGAAAAGTTTTTGAAATACATTGATATTTGCTATCAAAATACTTTTTAATGCTAAAATATAACCTAAAACTACGAAAAACACATTTAATAATCTGCTTTTAATACAAAAAAAATGGAGTGGAAAACATGGTGAAAATAGTATATAAATTGATTATCAGAATAACGCTCGTAACTCAAGAGTAAACGAAAATATCATTATTCTGTAAATTTTATCTTATTCTTCATAACATCGTTTGAGGCTGGTACTACTTTCACGATGAAACTCATATTACTACAATTTTTATTGTGTTTCGAGTCGAATAACAATGAAACATTAAGAAAAGTTATAACAATACATGATTTACGCCTTTGTTACTAAAAACATATCAATTTCACAACCATGAAAGTAGTAGGAGTTCTTAAAAACTATATAAGGAAGATACTTACAAATTTTAAATTAATTCAGTTCATAACATTTTCTGATATCTACGTTGCCATACGTAAATATGTCTATAGAAAACTCATTTTGAGAAAAATCAAAAACAAATTTTCGAACGCAATTAAAAATCAGCTACCGAGTAAAATTCAAATCCCTGTAACTTTAATTCTAAATAAGGTATAAGCAAAATTCAAACACTATTAGAAAGAAAAAAGTTTAAATTGTAAACTGACATCAAAATCAGAAAATAGAAAACTTAACGGGATGTACGGATACTTTAACTACATCATAAATACAAATGGTGACTATATCTGCCAATAAAAAAAAATATTTTTTTTTAGCTGTCACACCAACTAGGATATTGGGCTCTGTAAACCTTTCGAAAGGAAAGTTATTTTAAACCCAGAAGATAAAAATATGATATTGCAATTTCCAGCCATATTTTAAAACCGGCCGCGAACGTGTTAAGTGCAGGAATCTTTAAATATATAAACGATAAAATACAATTTGTGTAACTAAATTACCGTAGTACTTCGGACAATACGGATCAATATCGCAAGCTATTTCAAATGAATAATCCATTGGAAAATGTTGGCTTATTCAGTAATCCCAGAACACGAATCTATCTTCCAAACGATATTGACTACAGACCACCCCTTTCAACCCCCTATCCCGGGGAATGATGAGGGGTGGAATTTATCACGTGACTGCCACCCGCGGATGGCTATTAAGGAAGCCATTCCAATCGTATGCTCCCTGATTCAGTTCTCAAAGTGTTAAGTGCAGCCAGAAATCGTAAATCCGGGTTATAAAAAAAAAGGGTTCAGCTCCCGATTTCTTTTTTATGTGGGGGGTGGATGTAAAAAATAAAGGAAGGAATCGCCTTGGGTGGTCTTAATTGATATCGGAGAGGAGATTTTTATGTCTTTAAAACATAAAATTTGGAGTGGAGTCATGAAAAAAATCGATTGTGAAGAAATGTAAGGGTTGAGGAGTTCATTTTTTTTTCCCACAGAAGAAAGATGGCGTGTTTATTCGTTTTTCAAATGGACGGTTTATTAATATATGAAGTGTTAAAAGTTTTACGAAATCCGAAGAAGAAATATTATTAATGAAAATTGAAAAGTGCGAAGTTCTGTCATAAATTTTATTTGAAACGCCTCTCTCTCGCACCACAGTTTGATTGAGCGTAATTAATTTTTTGCTTGTTGAAGTTTAAATAACTCTAAAAACCGGAGGGCTAAATACATCCTAATTTTCTTGGGACTCATTATTTTCGTACACGTTTTCATACGAGTGATATTCTCTTTAATCAAAATTAAAGTTTAAGAACTTAAAACTAATATTTTAGATATTTCTTCCGCATCTTAATTGGAATAAAGAGACGTAAAATATTATTTGATATCGAGAGAAAATTTAATACATCTTAAAAACATATTAATTTCAGTAAAATAATTAAGCGAGAGAATGGTACAAAATAGAAGATTTCGCTTCTTAATGGAGGTTTTAATAAAAAATTACATAAAAATATCCAAAAATGAAAAGAAACAAATCTACAAAATTAAATGCGTGGTCATCTCTTTTAACTTTATGAAGACGAGCATTTTCGAAAAGAATATTCTGTAGAGGACAGGACTTACGACTTTGCTTTTCCTCATTTTTTTTGTCTACTATTGACAGAGATGTATAGGGCCAGATTGAATGTTGATCACCCCCTGAGCAATGGGGATGTTTGAGGTTCAGGAAATCCCTAACAGTCAAAGATTATCCCTTTTTTAGGGGAAGTTCTTTCCGATAGCAGAATTGCGATTATCTGTCCGGTTTCAATTAAAAATGTATTCTAAAAAAAACTCATTTTTAAGAACATTTTTTTTTTTAAGTTCAGAGAAATGTGTTCTAAAAATGGAGGAAGTTTCTTTCGTATAATTTCCTTGAATCATCTTTAGTGCCATAATTAGATTTTTCAATCAATAAACTATTTCACTCACATGTAATAATCAGGAAAAAATTATTTAATTATTTTACATAACAATATTTTCAGATTGCAGAATTACATGAAGCAATTATCAGATTATTTAATTAACCATGACATAATTTCATTCATAGACGTTATGTATTATTTATTAATACGCTAAAAATGCTTCATTGGTTATTTCAGAAGTGAAAATATGTTTTTAGCATCTAAATGTAAAAATTAAAACCTTTTAACAATGAAGGGAAATGATCCATATTTAATATTTTCGACTAAGAAACATATATTATTAATAAATTTTATTTAATTACAGAAATGAATTAAAAGAGGAAAAACTAAGCCATAAATTGTTTTAATTTCTATTGAGTTCTGTATATGAAAACTATGATATACAATAAAAGACATTTCATTCATAAATATGTATAAATGGGACTATGAAAGAAAATTTTTAATTATTCCAACAATATTTCTTTTATAACATTTCAAGGCATTGATTAAAATTTTTACTCTAAACATATTGTAAAACACTGCATTGAATAAAATAAATTCTTCTTTCATTTTAGTTAATTATAAAATATTCAAAAGGCCGCGGTATCCTAGTGGTCATGGTTTCGGATTCGAGGCCGGCGGTTTTCGTTCGGTCGCGGGTTCGATCCTTGGTCGCTAAAGACCCGCCGTGTAGCCGGGGCTGATGCACGTTAAATCTGTCGGGGCCCTAAGTCCTCCCGTTGGCGTGGTGTGAATGTTAGGAGAGGGGGGGTGCCAGCTCAGGTGTCGTACTCGTCACTTGACCGTGGTTCAAAATCACGAGGTCCTTCGCCAATAGCCCTCGTGTTGCTTCTAGTGCGACGTTAATTAAAACTAAACTAAAATATTCAAAAAAATGTTTAAATATATGTAGCAATATCAAATATATTTCAATTTCTTAATCTTTAGTAAACTCATTAAAAGTTTGCAAAACGATATGGATATATTTTATATGTCTCAGATTCATTCATGTAATTATACATAGAAATGTTGAAATGTTTATCTTGCAATTAAGGTTGAAGTTCTTCAAGGAATAAATAATATAACTTTTTCGAAAATGTAGATAGATAGTATTCTTTGCAATTACGAAGATAAAGTGTAAGGAAAAGAAAAATATTGATAATATAATATCTAAGACAGAATTTCAATTAAAGTCCGATTTTTTCAAGTAGATGATGAGCTGCTGCTGATGATTTTAATATCAATTATGATGGTGTTAATATTGTGAACATTAAAACTAAGAGAAAAAATAACAGCTTACAAAAATGACGATGTTCGGAATTATTTGTTTTGCTTATACAGACTGGGACAAAATAGGGAAAAGGGGGAATTTTCGAGGAGCGTGTACTTTTCTCCTTCCCTTTGAATAAATACAAGAGGGGGGCTGGTCGAATGATTAGAGATTTACAAGCTTCATGGCGGTAAAGAACCCGGTACATCGATTTCGTGACCGACTCCTCCCGTAACTAGGTCTTGCGGGGGAAAATAAAATGCCGAATTTAAGACTCTTTCTTTTGGCGACTTTTATGTCTAAAAGTTACTCGTAGAGCTAAGGATTTGTGTGTGCCAAATAATGATATTTTTAATCAATTTAATGAACTATTAAAATATCATTTGAGTCAAAACGCTTTTCTTTCTCTCTGAGTTGAATATAGATATGATTTTTCAGATATATTTGTCTTTAGGTACCATTTTTGAAAATAATATTCCATAAATATAAAATAAAAAAAATTTACTTCTCACGCATAAGACACTAAACAAAAAATAGTGAACCAACTTTTTTTAATGCTATTACTGTATATTTTCTTCGAAAAATTATAGAGCTTTGCAATTTTGAAAATTTTAACTATTTTTTTCAGCTTTCATATAAAAAAATTAATTCTTAAGGTTTAGGTAAGGCAATTATTTAGAAAAATAATTTTTCGATTCATTATATGCAGAAGTACCCTTTATAGAAGCGTAAAAAAAATTTGCAACCTTATTGCGTAATAGTTTTGGTACCTAAATGTAAATATATTTCTCAAATCCTGTCAATATGAAATATATGTCAAGAACAAATGATTTATTTATTCAACTTTGAAAAAAAAAAAACAGAAAAAGATTGGATTTTTAATACTTATATAACATTGCATTATTGTACATTAATATTTATAAGACATTATGCTTTATTCCATTTCAGTAAGCAAACGATATCGAATAAGATTTAAATTCGGAATTCTGTTTAGTTTTAGATTTTAAGACTAAACAGAATAATTGAAAGTGATTGTGTATTTCTTTTATCTGATTTATAAATCTATAAGAAATGTATTATAAATTTGTAAAGCTTTTCTTACATTTTACATTCTATTTAATTGTAATTGAATTGTTATATCAAGGGCGAAATTCTAGCAACGTATAAAAAAATGTTAATTCTCTTCACCAATTTTTAAAATTTTGTGATTTTTTTTAATATACATTTTTTAAAGACATATTAGAATTTATTAAAAAATTAAAGAATATAGATTTAACACTTAAAAGGTATCATTAAAAAATTACGATTAATTGTATCATGGGTGTAATTTCAGCCCAGTAAATAAATTTTATTTTTATTTTATGAACTTTATAAAATCATTTCTTTCTCAATTCACTTCGATTCATTGGAAAGGAATAAACAATCACGTGGCGGCATTTTTAAAAAAGGTCGTCCAGACGATAGGGCACCGTTTCTGACGGCAGAGTCATGAGGGTTAAAATGACTCATTAGGGTTGTAACAAACAGCATCTTTCTTGAAAGGTCGTGATAGTGTAATCATTATCGCTTTATTCACCCTTTGGCATCAATTGTTGGCAGCTTTTCTTATTTAAGGTGCACAATAATAGGTCGTAAGTATTGAACCCTTAAAAACCTATAAAAAATCACAATAGTATCATCAGAGTAATTTCCTCCCATTAAATGAATTTTATTTCAGAAATTTATTAAAGACAATTGAATGAGAATAGATACATGATAAAAACTGAATATTTCATGAAATTTATTATATTTATTTTTTACAATTTTTGCAAAGTCATATTGTAAAATATTGCATTCATAATTATAAATGAAGGTGGATCATATTGTACATCTCACAATGTATGTTCTATCAACTTTTTCTAAAACATATACAACACCTTCCTTACTTGGATGTGGATGGAGGTATTGGCGTTGTTTCTTCAACCCTTTCGCCAATTATTTCTAACATTATTTTCCTAAGTTTACATCATTTACACGATCGTCTTCTACATTGTCTTCTTCATTATCGCTTATATTGCAGCGACTCTCTTCAACAACAACGCCAGAAGTTAAAACGCCTTACTAACTAGCCAGATGAGACGTCTTTTCAGCCTAGCTGGTAGGAGGGCAGCAAAGAGCGACAGGTCAACTTTTCTTCGAACTCACTGGATCAAAGTTCGAAACAACCGCTGCCGGCAACCACGGTCACAATCAACACTCCCCACCTCCAACATCCTCGGGAGATGTTCCAACCTTACAGAAAAACATCTTCCAAGTTCTAGGAGAAAATGTCCGACGCTAAAATGTAGTTTTCATAATCGCGAAAATCATCCGTTTCTAGTATAAAATTTCCCTCTTTTATCCTTTTTTGGAACGCCATATTATAAAATTATCTTCACTGCAATAAAATGAAATGATTATAAACACTTCGAAAATAAATATTTCCTTACCTCTCTGCTCAGAAATGTCTTCTTAGAAACAAAAATTATAACTACGGTACCGAGCAGCAAGTGAAATTCTCCACGAAGTCATTTTAAAAACCTTACACCCCTACTGTATCATGGGGTGAAATGTCATCCAAAACAGTTTTCTTTATATTAACAAAAAACAAATTTAAAAACAAAACAAAAGTGGACTTTTTTATGATAATTTTATCTCTACTTACGCCATAAACGATTACAGGAAAAGTCAGTGTTACTAGTAATCCGATTTTGTAATAATATACTAAGAAAACAATTAACATGGGGTGATTTTTTTTACCCATGATGAGACCGCGGTTGCCTAGTGGTCATAGTCGCGGACCGTGACCGAGTCATGGGTTCGAGTCTTGATGCTAAGACCCGCCGTGTGGTCGAGGCTGATGCACGTTAAATCTGTCAAGCTCAGAGTCTCTTCCCTAATGTTGTGGTGTGGAAGTTTGGAGTGGGAGGTATCAGCTCATGTGTCGTCCATATTGAAGGTTTATTTAGAGCACCGAACCTTAGTTGGGTCCATATCTCTTATCTGAGGGGGCCGCGGTAGCCTAGTGGTCAAGGTCGTGGATAGCGGCTGGCGGTTTTCGTTCAGTCGCGGGTTCGATCCTTGGCCGCCAAAGACCCGCCGTGTAGCCGGGGCTGATGCACGTTAAATCTGTTCGGGGCCCAAAGTTCTCCTGTTGGCGTGGTGTGGATGTTAGGAGAGGGGGGTGCCAGCTCAGGTGTCGTCCTCGTCACTTGACCGTGGTTCAAAATTACGAGGTCCGTCGCCAATAGCCCTCGTGTTGCTTCCAGTGCGACGTTAATAAAAACTAAACTAAACTAAACAAAATCTCTTATCTGATTTGAACCTGAATAAATAGCTATTTCAATACCCTGGTAAAGATGGATGATGCACAATATAGAGATTTTAAAATTTAATAAATGCTATTGAGGTGAAAATTTAAATATAAGAGTTATCAGTTAAATGCATTAAGTTGTATAAAGTTCTGAGTTAAAGTTTCTATGAGCTTTAGTGAGTGAGATGGGGGTGGGTGGGGCTATGATAGCGCTCGTCCAATCAGGGAGCAGCTACCCGAGTACTGAGAATTTTTTCTATCTTGGTTAGGAGAAACGTCCCTCTTACCTCTATGAGGCAGAGGGAGCTCTCCTATTGGTTGAGGGTTTGGTGAGTTAAGGAAGTATAAGTTAGAATTAATCTAGGCTTCTTGGAGTTCTATAATTTCGAGTATAGTTATTAATTTGCTGAATTGAAGGGTTTGGGTGGTTGATAAGGGTATTATTAAATTTTTCAGTGATTATATTATTGTAATTTTGAAGTTTGTAGAATTTTAGGGAATCACGGATATCTTCGTTGCGCACGAACCATCTGGCTCGTGCGATCATTCTTAAAATATTTTTTTTGTAAAATTTCTAATTTGTTATGGTGTATTTGAGCAGCCTGATTCCAAATCGGACAAGCGTAGGTAATGATGGGTCGCACATACAGTGTATAGACAAGCAACTTGTATTTAATAGGCAAAGTAGAACTCCGACGTATTAGTGGGATTAATTTATTCGCGGCAAGTCGGATCACTTGACCGAGGCTCAAAATTGCGAGGTGCTTCGCCAAATCCTGTACCTTTACGGCTCGTAAAATTACCCAACAAATTTTATAATTGTCTTAATTGCTGATTTCATTTCTGAATATTTCAATTTTCCTTATTGTATGCAAGCCTTGTACCAATGGGGTGGTGTGAGTCATAGTGTCAGCATCCGTTGTTAGCAGGAAGTAGTGACGTCAATGGAATGCAGATTGATATGCGTTCTAAAAAAGAGAGAGAAGGAAAGAATAATTCAAGATAAAAACCAACGTTTTTAAAAACAACGTTTTTATATGGTGGCAAAGTTTATTAAAAAAATTTTTTGAAATATTAGTTAAAACTTTGAAAAAACCTCATATCTCTCTCGTCTCTAAGATCACTCTATCTGCGAAATTCAATATATCTCCCACAGATGGCGCCAGATTACTACACAAATTACGTTTCTAAAAAAATTATTGAAATATTAGTTAAAACTGGTCGCAAACGTCTAAATATTGCATTGTTAGGCGAGTAAGAACGATTCCCAAAGTTCCAGAGCTCTAGCTTGATGGAAAGTTGGTTAAATTAACGATCGAGAATTTGATCACACACACACACCAAGTGAAATTCAGAAAAACGTTTATAAAAAGAATGGGAAATATAAGAACTATGATGCCACGCACTGTAAACACATAGTAGGTTGTTACTTACTTTTGCATTTCGAAATTATGTGATATCTTGTTCTTTTAACCAATACGTACTGTTATATCTTTCACTTTATTGTTGTAAAAAAACTTCTTTTTACCAATAAATGCTGGGTGCGGGGATGATTGTCTTACGGGGATCGATTTGTAGCTCTGAGGCCTTAGGGTGAGCTCGGTCAACTTGGCCATTCGGTCGATATCCCTCGTTAGTAGAGCGACGTTAATAAAATCAATCAATCAATAATCAATTCACCCGTGATGTCCTGATCTTCAGGGTTAAACGGATTCAAAACTTGCAGAACAAGCTATACAAGATCGTGTTATAATTCGAAAGAATTTTAAGAAAAGCGTTTATTTTGATCCGTCACTCATAGTTTTCAATTAGAATGTACAAAACGGAATTTGGAATGCTTGAGTTGACCTTTCATGAAATGCTAGTAAACCCACTTATTTTTTTTTTTTTTTTAAATTTATTTTTTCCTTTGTCCAAAACGAACAAAAGGTTTTAAAAAAAAATTCTGAATCATTATGACTAAGAAAGATTCAGCAGAAAAATTGCTTTTAGATATCCAAGGCACCTGGTTGTTACTTACAACTTGAAAGTGTGGAAAAGCTAGAAATAAGTGGTATAGAAAGTTCGAAAGATTATCCTTATCCGATTATACCACGAGAGGCAACGGGGGACACAACTTTATTCCCAGAACCGTTCGAACAATACCAGCGGACGAGTACCTCTGAGATGTCCTGATCTTCAATTTGAGCACTTAGGTGGGGCTCCCTTTTAGGTGTTTTAAAACAAAAAATAAAGACTAGAAAGAAATGGAGAAGTTTTCTTCTTTGGCTCTTAAAAGAGTTTTCCCAATTTTTATCTTAATCTAGCGATGAAACTGCAGTTTAATACCGTTGGCTTTTTTGTGTCTTATCTGAGTTGAAGTAATGCTCTGAGGAATTATTGCAGAATGTTCTTTTTGCGTTATTTATCGTTGGTTCTTTTCTTTTTATTTGTTCATGAAAACTATGTTCTTTTCTAAAAAGCTCTAAATTTAAAGCAATTAGAATATAATGTGATCGAAATGAAAATGAATTTTATAAGCAATCACTAATATTTTTTGAACTACAAATATTTAACAATCGCGTTTCTCTTCTCTTCTACGAAAAATATAATTATTTCCATTAGAGTTTCAATGTTCATATCTGAGCTTATTTTTGCCTATTAACATTTGTAATAGTGATGACGCTGTAGCAAATTATTATTAATTCCTTTTTGAAATATTTCTTTTAAGTCTCATGGCAATTACATAATCTTACAAAAACAATTTTCTTATTTTATACATCTAATTAAATTAAAACGTGCCGATATAGTTAAAGCATATATTATTTTCCATTTCGAGTGCCTTTTGAAATGCTTTTTTATTTCTATTTTTGTTATTAATAATCATACAATTAAATAATCTTACAAAAGTGATTTTCTTATTTTAAACATCAAATTAAATTAAAACGTGCCGATATTATTAAAGTATGCATTATTTTCCATTTCGAGTGCCTTTTGAAATGCATTTTTATTTCTATTTTTGTTGTTAATAATCTTACAATTAAATAATCTTACAAAAGTGATTTTCTTATTTTAAGCATCAAATTAAATTAAAACGTGCCGATATTATTAAAGTATGCATTATTTTCCATTTCGAGTGCCTTTTGAAATGGATTTTTATTTTTATTTTATGTTGTCAAAATTTGTATTAGCTATTATAAACATTTTCAACGTATAGAAAAATTCTTAAAGTTAAATTTATTACCATCATTTTTCTCAGCAACGCAATTTTTTTTGTAAAATAATGTATTTGTTTCTTTAATGAAAAATAATCGTATTCTATTTTTGTACTGGAATCCTTAAAATAAATTTATTTAAATTGTGTTATTATCTCACGAGGGATTTATCCATATAAGCTAATTATATTTAAGGAGGAAATATGATAGAGAAATTTAAAAGAAGAAAAAAGTGCATCTTTTGTCATAAAAACATTTTTTTTTTAACGATTCGGTATTATTTTTTAAAAAATCAAGCGTTTATCTCGTTTCATAATCAAACAAAAACCTGTACCTTGTTTAACTTTTTTTTTCAACAAGTATTCCAAGTTTAACTACCTGCTAAATACATGTGATTTTTTTCAAAAACGAAATTTGAAACACAGACTATAATCAATTCTAAATACGCGAGTTCTTAAAAATTATCTCAACAAATTGCATCATTTTAATTCGTATTCGTATCTCTGTTTCCCTTCCTTGTGAACAAAACGACAACTTTTCTCACCTCATGCAGATCCACAATCAAAGATCGAGGTCTTTGACATGATTCACACAACCACAACAACAAAACAAAACCTTCAAAATAAAATTTACGAACTTCATCTTTCTTTTTTTTAGTTTTTATATTTCATGTCCAACCTTGTATCGCGAAAAAGAATATTTTATCAGAGGCAGGTGTAACAATCGTTTGTGAAAACAATAGAAGTGGGATGAGTCACCAAACGATTTTAAGTGTCTCGTCCCATAAAAGAACAAAATATAAAACGAAAGACGTTCAATATGATAAACTAAATCATCCGGTTTATGAATCATCGAATATGGAGATCTTTACCGTCAAATTGTATCTTTTTTCCTTTTAGCTGTATTGTCATTGTTAGATCGCTCTGATAAATCAGATCATTACCAGGAAATAAAAAAATAAGTAAAATTAGCAAATGGTAAGGATTAAATCAACAAAATAGATAATATTGTTCTTTTATTAAGACGGCGTCTTTTTAAGAACAATGGATTCGATATTTTAAGGGGTCTCGCTATTGATAAGAAAGTCAATACATATTATTTAAAAAAAAATGTTAGAATTTTTAGACATAAATTAGTCAAGCTTATAAGCAAAGACACCAGTTACTAAAAGACGTCCAAGTTATTAAATGTAAGAGTAACTGAAAAAAAATATTATGTTGACGACGTGATTTATAATTTATTAATCGTTATAAGAGATTAATTGTTTGTAACCATTTCTATAATTTTGTTTGCTTTATTACTATTCGTTTTAATTACAATGTATCAAACTACATGCGGTTAATTCGTAGCTTGCAATAGTTACATGTTTAAGTACAACAGATAATTTTCAAATTTTTCTGAACTAAGTTATAAGATTATCACCAGGAAGTTTTGCAATGCGTTTTTAAAAAGTTTTCATAAGTATCCATTATTAGAATGCCATTAGAGAGGTAAACGATTTTTTTGTCAACATTTTATATGATATGAAATAAACAAAAATTTTACGAGCTTCATCACAAAGGTAGCTTTTGAAAACTGGGACAGACATTTTCTGACAAATTTACGTTTACAGTTTTCAAATGTGTCAAAAATGTATATCAACGCTGCTATAAATTACATTGACCCACAAACAGAACACTGCTAGCCAAGAATAGGATCTTTATGGATAACTTTTTTCAAGTCTAGGCATGTTTCCAGTTTTGTTTCTACCCAAAACCCTGTTGCATGAAATAATGGGGTTTCTGCATCTTAAATTAAAGTGGACTGCTGAAAATCTCTTTGCAGCCTAGTGTTGAAATGTGAAGAGTAAGTACTAGCTTGGATATCGTCTTCATACTGTGTTTCAAATTTACGAGGCTTGTGCCAATAACGCCCAAGTACAATGTCTGAGTAAAAAGTAATGGTTTCACGGCTATTCTTTACTCGTTATCAGATTTTCATAAATCTAGATGCATCCTTTATAAAATGCATTATTTAATTTTTGGCATAGCCTCCATCCTTTTCGACCCACTTCTGAAAATGTATGACGAGTCGGGCCAATCCGTAGGAGAAGAATTCCGGTAGTTGTTGTCGACCAAAGGTCTTAATAGCGATTTTGTCAGAATGAAAGTGATATCCTCTTTCGTCTTTGGAAGAGGGTAAATCCTCAGGGTGCTCGCAAGATCGGGCTCTGTGCTACATCGGTCTTCCCCCCTGGGGGCCGCCGCCACTACCTTTTTCAGTTTTCAACACATCAACAGCACCTGAGAATAAAAGGGAACATATACGTTTCATAGAGGGTACGTGCAGATTTCAGGTACAGCAAAAAATTGGGAAAATCTAGTTACAAAAAAAAAATATGTGACTATGGAGGCATTACTTTTTAATCAAACCTTATTACTTTTAATGTCATGGGTCACGTTATTCTGATCTAATTGTTCACGTTGTGATTTCCCTGAGGTGGAGTCAAGTTTCTCTTATTTGTGTTTTGTACTTAACTATGACTTTTGTCAGAGCTCGTCGATCAACGAAAGCACGCGCGTGTAACTAAATAATGAAAATCAAATAACTGACCACGGAATCCGAGTAGTCTTGCTGTGGCCGGCGATGTCTTAGTCAAGCCGCGTGTCCGAGTTCTCTCTCCACTAAAGACCTTCGCGGCCGGTGTGTTCCGATCCCGTGGTGAGGGAAAGTGTTTCGAACCCTGGACCAATGGGTCCGAAGAAACGTTGATCGGTCGCTTTTTGCTGTGCCTTTACCAACCAGGCTGAAAAGACGTCTCATCTGGCTGGTTAAGTAAGGCATTTTAACGTCTGTCGCTGTTGTAAAAGAGTCGCTGCATACTCCCCCTCCAGTATTATCGTGATGATGCGAAGAGATATATTGGTTTGTACAGAGGCTGCTTATTTTTTTCTTCCTGACATTACTGGAATTGATATGCGACCCCTCCCTGTTTAATTGAGTTTTTGCTTGGGACAGATTTCCATTTTGAGTCATCGGCTGTCTCATGTCGAGTGGTGGGTCTCATCGACACGTGTGCCAGAGACGGACTATCAAAAGTCGTGATTTATGTGAAGTTTTCTTTAGTTAGACACACAGAGGCGAGTATTTTTGCGTCGGGGGCATATGCAATTAGTAGGTATGGACTGTGCTGCTACTTAGTGTTCAAGTACTGAGTCACCACTTTGGCGGCCTGTGATTTTCTTTCCCCGTGTGTATGTGTGGGGGGGGGGGAGAATTGACGAGGCAGCGTTGTTTCGAACCCTGGACCAGTGGATCCGATTAAAAGTTGATTAGTCGCTTTTTGCTGTGCCTTTACCAACCAGGCTGAAAAGACGTCTCATCTGGCTGGTTAAGTAAGGCGTTTTAAAGCCTGGCGCTGTTGTAAAAGAGAGTCGCTGCAAACCTATCATGTAGATGCACTGAACCACGTTTAATATGCCTGGACGTTGGCGTGACATGGATGTGAAGGGTAGGGTGCCGGCTGAGGTGTCGACCTCGTCATCAAACCGTAGCTCAAAATTACTAAGTAGATTGGCTGTGATTAGTGAACCTTGTCTCGTGAAAAAGGCTTCCATAAAACGTTCAATAAACAAACCGAAATTAGTGAGATATATGCAATGGATTTTTTTTTTTTTTTTTTTTTTTCAATCTTTAAAATAAGCTTAGTATTTTCTATTAAATAAATCGAAAATCGAGAGAGAATTTCTTAAGTGTTCTCTATTTCAAATATCTACACGCGCTGAAACAGAACAAGCCATGTAAACCTAACGTATTAACATACCTTCTTCGTTCATCGATAGTGTTATCTTCTGATTTTTCTATTATGGTGATCTCGAGTCGAAATATTTTTCATAGGCGTATTTTCAAAGAAATTTGAATGGGGAAAAAGAAAACAACAACAACAACCCTGAAATTTAAAGTAAGAGTTTATTTCTAAATTAAACAATATTTTGCTTAGATGAGCATGTTATTTATTTTTTAAATTTCAATGGTTTCCTCCTTTTCATGAAAAAATTAATTCCTTCCCAAAACTAGATTTTTAGTTTTCAAATGTTGATGAATGTCCGGAAGTGATCAGTGTCCTTTACAGCACTTAAACATTCCATTCAATTAGTGCTCTTTGGTGAAGCAGTGACATTTTCGAGTGAAGTAAATGTTAATAAGTCTTACTATAAGTAGTACCCATTCAAAAAATTATCATATCCTATAAAACTTACAAACCTGATGTACTTGTACGACAGTATTTTTAATTTTATTAAATTAACTTCATAAGTAGAGCCAAATTAAGAGTCCTTGATGCCGTAAGCATTTCTCGTCTACGGGACCACGTCTCTAAAACCAGCCTGAAAAATGTTCTAATAGTATTTCTTTTTTTTATTTAAATTTTTAAACACAGAATCGGGCCGCGGTAGCCAAGTGGTCAAAGTCGTGGACTAGCGACCGGCGGTTTTCGTTCAGTCGCGGGTTCGATCCTTGGCCGCCAATGACCCGCCGTGTAGCCGAGGCTGATGCACATTAAATCTGTTCGGGGCCCAAAGTCCTCCCGTTGGCGTGGTGTGGATGTTAGGAGAGGGGGGGCAGCTCAGGTGTCGTCCTCGTCCCTTGACCGTGGTTCAAAATTACGAGGTCCGTCGCCAATAGCCCTCGTGTTGCTTCTAGTGCGACGTTAATAAAAACTAAACTAAAAAAACTTTAAACACAGAATGAACCAACACATTTTATCTCATATCCCTTTTTTAGCGTAATTTAGAAAAATATTATGAAAAAAACTAGAAGATACGATTCACTTCAGTTTTTAATTTGCATGTATGCAACCATGGGAAATGAACGCGAACCAGCTAAAGAAGTAGAATAAAATCATAGAAAATGAAGCAATAACAACAAGAATGAACCTCACAATTGAACCGTTAGAAAAACTTTTTTTATATTACTCCAAAAAAGAAAAACTGCACAAAAGAACATTATACATACACTAGAGGCATCGTAAAGTTTTAATTATTACCAAGAAATAACCGAGATTTCTAGACATAATTTATTCTGCACTTTAAAAGTAATTATTAATGTATGCATAATGCTGTAGATTACAGCTATTCATGTTGGTTGGTTTGATTTCATGAAGCTGTGGTTTTGAAGTGCTGGGTTCTATAATGACGGCATTCGAAAAGTTAAGAAACACCGAGAAAAATGTAT
Source organism: Nephila pilipes (assembly GCA_019974015.1). Classification (NCBI taxonomy): domain Eukaryota; kingdom Metazoa; phylum Arthropoda; class Arachnida; order Araneae; family Nephilidae; genus Nephila; species Nephila pilipes. The sequence continues at coordinate 39,654 of BMAW01029955.1, read as the reverse complement.
CACTCGTGAATATGAAGTGAAATTTTAAGAGTAATAAATAAAAATTAAGTTTCTATCTCGATTATTTTACGCTAATAATTGAAAACTTTCCGATACTGCTGATAATTTTAATCTACGGTTCCCTGCAACCAAATAAATCGAAATAAATAGCTAATATTGTCTACATAAGGTCCAATTAATGTGTAGAATAAATTTTACCCAGAAACCTCGGTTATTTCTCGTAATTAATTATAACTTTCCTTTCCTCATCGTAAATGTCGAAATATTGTCTCTTTAAATGCGCAAAGGTTTTCATCTCGTGTCCTTTAGTGATTTACATTTCATGCAAAGCTTTAATACCAGTAATTTTCACCGCGGGATAGTTAAGCCTTACTTTGTTAATGCGCATGCGTGACCTTCACCTTAAACCTGCGGTATCTTCTTTTGAAGTGCCACCTGTGAAGTCTCTTTCACCGAGCAAATGATGAAATCGCAATGAATTCTAAAAATAGTAAATATATTGAAGAGTTTTCAGTTTCGAAGAGAAATATATTTAGAATATATTTTGCTTTTGGATAATCCACGGGGATTATCGAAAATCCCAAATGAAATTATTTACCGAAACAAGTTAAAAGCTATATACTTACATTTAAAAATCAAAACTCCTTTTATAAAATATACTAGTATATAACTAATATCTTAATTAGTATATGATACAGATTACTACTTTTATTAAATATGCTTGTATGTAATCGATGTGAGGTAAGATTCAGCATAAATGCGCACAGAAAATGCTAATTTTTTAACCCCTTAACTGTGACATATATTTCAGAAAAATGGACCAAAAATGGAAATGTTTTTTTACTGTTTAATTTTGTTTTTTATATTATTATAAGTGTTATAAAATGGTTTTTTTATTGCAAAAATAAAATTTTAAATATACTCATTAGTTAAAAATTAATTAATTAAAATTAATATCTAATTAATTAAAAATACATAAACTGTGCTCCACATTGGTGTCTTAATCGGACATTGCAAAAAAAGAAAATTATTTGCAAAAAAACTGAATTGAAAAACTACCGAAACTAAAAGAGAAAACGAAACTCTGCCTTTGTATATCAATCCAAGTGTGTCTTAATTTATCTGACAGCACCCACATTTTCTCTCCCTCGACTGAAGTCGTAATTGGTGAAAAACTAGGACCACTAATACCATCTATTAGGAAAATAGTGTATTAAGTATCCTAAAGTAGAAACGAACTCAGCTTGGGCATTACAAAATAGAAAGGTTAATTTTTCTCCTGCCCGAATCCAGTTCGGGCTTCACAAATTCTGTACGTAGTTGTTGCCCGAAGTGGATTCGGGCGACACTGGCAAGGATTTAATCCCCGTTTCTGCACTGAATGATGTTAAAATAAAAACTGTTAATGTGTGGGTGGGTGCAAACAATGTGTGCCTTAGCATTTTTGCAAAAACTAAAGCAAACTTAAAAAATACCGCTCCCCTCCATCAAGTTTTAAAAAACTCCTTTTACAATTTTCAAAAATGAAATATAAATGGTTCGTGTTCACCAGAAAAATGAAATGTAATTGAATTAATGCGACAGTACTTGGATTTACGAAAGATTGTTTCATTTAAAAACAAAATTTATATTTCTAACATGCCAACGACAACAAACTTACAAACTTGAACTAGTACCGATTATTTTCAAAGGGTAATTCAGATATATTTTTAAAACAAAGTACTCAAAACTAGTACAATAATATACCTAAACCTAAATTTAATTTATTAACCTAAATGAAAACCGTCTCTCTTTCGAAGTTTCTTTTAAGCAAAATCTCGAATAACTTCTTTCGGGTCTAATTACTCAGTTCATATTCAATGGCCGACACTCATTCTCACTCATTAGGACAATTTTGAGTGGTCATGGCTCTTAAGGGGACTTAGTACCTTCGCATCTTCAAAAATTCGATTTTTTAAATTTGTTTTCAAAAAATAGTGTTAAATGTTAGGAGCCTTTTAAAGCAAACCGCGTCAAATTCCGACAATTATTACGCCCTGTGCAACAAAAAGTGTAAATGTCTAAAGTGGCTTGTTCTATGTAATGCAATGTAAACAAACCTCTTTTTCTCAGTTTGTTATTTTCACACTTTCCCACAGGATTAAAAAGAATGTTTTGCATGCAGAGTTTTGAAATTTTATATGAGTGTTGCACTTGTAGATCTTTATTCTGTGAACCTCAATTTTGTTAATAGGAGGATTAGATTTTATTTTATAACATGATACATGAAAAAAAAAGTTACTAAATACAAACTTGATAACTTTTTTAATTTTTCAATTTTTTTAATGTAAGATAAATTTAAAATTTGAGGTTTACAGAATAAGGTCATTATTTAGCTTTAATTTGGTATAAGAATTATGGTTCTACTGTACGTCTTTCAAATGTTATCTTGTGGGTAACGTAAGGTAAGCTAATTTATTTTTTAAATTTTTGTACGCATATTTCGTGTTGTGTAAGAAAATATATTAATTTAATAGCAAAACTTGACCCAATATTTTAAACTATACTCTTTATTACATAAACTGGCAAAGTTTCATATTGAAATGAGCAAAAATGGTTGATTTATGAAGAATAGAAAAAGGTTTGTCAAAATGTTCTACTTTTGATTTCGCAAGGTACTATGTCCCTATATTTTTTTTATTTATTATTTTTAGTTTAGAGAAAGTTATTTCGCTCTCAGCGACAATTACGAGCAGTATTAGAAAATTCTGAAAGTAATGCTCAAATTTGGCCCAATTTCAAAGGAAATAATGAATTTAAAAACATCAATTGGACCTCCTTTCTGTCAATTCCTGTTGTATATTGGATTTTACTACTCGTTTATTTCTTGGAAATGGCGGGTTGTGTTTATTTATGTATATAAGTTTTTTCATTTTGCGTTCTAGTATAAGCAACCATTAACTTTGCCTATTGCCTGGGGTCGACCCTGGAGTAAGGAAGTTTTAGAATATGAT
>BMAW01029955.1:23176-36319 GCA_019974015.1 Nephila pilipes | reverse complement strand
ATAAACATTCATTGTCCTACACTTCTTTCAATAAATTATAAGTTTAAGTAGTGTTTTTACCCATGTTTCATGAGGAATTTCACAACAATTCGTTTCTCACTTGTCATTGTTCTGGGGAAGCGAAAAATAACTCAAATGCGAACGAAGTCTACGGGTATACAGATTCGTGTTTACAGAACGGAGAGGCACCGCATTCGAAAAAGAAAGCTTCACGCGAAACAGCTGTCGGTCGCTGGCGTTTGGTACTTGGGTACTTCTACTGTAGCAGTGTCATTCTCGTTATATTTTGCCACACCTCCTATAAAATATAATCACTGGTGGACAATTGCTAAGGATGGAAGAAGTACGCATGCGTCAAACGCCGGCGATGGATGGCTGTTAAGGGCGAAGCCTTTTCTTTCGAATGCAGTGCCTCTCGATTCTGCTAAGAAATCCGTACAGCCGTAAACTTCATTCGCATTAGAGTTATATTTTTTCCCTTTCGCTGGAAAAATGATAAGTGTAACATTGGAGCAACGAATTGTTGTGAAATTTCACATGAAACTTGGAAAAAACCGTTAGTGAAATTTGTAATTTATCGAAAGAAGTATATGACAATGAATGTTTATCCCGTGCACGTGTTTTTGAGAGGTTTAAGCACTTTCAAGATGGCCGAGAAGACATTGAAGATGAATCACGCCCCGATCATCCTTCCAGGTAACACATCAATCAATAACTCCCGAGACTAACATTGAAAACAACATTTTTTTTTGCAAAATTTTTTTTTATTCATCAACATAACACCTTTTGTTAATCATCGACTCGTTGCTGTTTTTGTTCCATCGAAAGCAATCGCGGCACCCACTTGGAAAAAACCTTTCTCATGCTCAATTTTTCACGAAGGATAGTAAATACACTTCCATATGATATCTGTGTCATCTCAGCAATCTCACGGAGCTTCACTTTACGATCTATCATTATAATTTTTGTCACTTCACTCACATTTTCCGGTGTAACGGCTTTCACAGGTCTACCCGAGCGTTCCGCGTCATTTGTGTCGGTACGACCCCGTTTAAACTCGGCAAACCACCGACAAATCGTTGCTTTTGATGGACAAGAGTCCGGGTAACATTTTTCAATCCATTGTTTCGCTTGCACGGTGTTTTTACCCATTAAAAAACAATGTTTTATCGGAACACGAAACTCGGTTTTTTCCATTTTTTAAACAAACTACAAAACGACTTTACTCCAACCTCGATAACTCAGCGGTTTCTGGTCCGATCGACTTAAAATTTTGACACGTTTCAAGCAAAGGTTAGTACTCTAGAAAGACCTGGTTACTGGTTTACTACGAGCGCCATCTCTGGGTTAGTCTCGGGAGTTATTGATTGATGTGTTAAAAAAACGGATGACAATATCGTAAAATTGTTAATCTGATTCGATCTGACCGTCGGTTAAGTATTCGTGCGATTGCTCAGACTTTAGGAATAGACAAAGAATCTGTACGGCAAATTTTTCCACGAAGACAATGCACCGGGGTTTTCTACATTGTCTGTCAAGAGGTTTCTAGCCAAGTACAGCATCCCAGTGTAACACCATCCGTCTTATACACCGGCTCTAGAGCCATGCCACTTCTATCTGTTTCCTAAGGGGAAATCTGGGTTAAAAGGAACAAGATTTATGTTCGTTCGAGCTGTGAAAGAAAAGGCGGCACGTGTCTTGAAGGAGCTGACCGAAGACTTCCAACACTGTTTCGAACAATGGAAGATTCGCATGGAGCATTGTAGGGATAGAAGAGGGGTATATATTGAAGGTGATAATAAATAAATATGTATGTCATCGAAATAAAATTCCTTTTACAATGTCAGTCTCGTTATTTAATAACCACACCTCGCATCTAATTATGACTGACGAAAAAAAGACAGAAAAAAAAATTTTTTTACTCTAAGGAATGAGGGATTTTTTTTTTTTTTTTTTTTTTGTGTAAAATTTCGGTTTGTTCAACGTTTGATGATTCAAGTTGTCATGCGTCTTATTTCCAGTCTTGATATTTTTATGCATAAGTTGTAGGGGCTGAAATCACTAATCACGTGCACATCAAAACAATTATTATAGCAGCTTGTGTGGTATATCTTTTTAACAACCCTGCCGTCGAAAACGAAACATGAAAAGGTTCTACGGATTTTTTCTTTTCAGAAAAACTCACTTCTTGCACTAGGGATAATCCAAATCGTTTTAGAAGGGGCCGCTCAACAAAGGAGGCTTTCAACTTGCGACCTATTCAACACACACCGGTGAATGAATCTTTAAGAATGAGGGGATCTTAGAAGCTTCCGACTGATAAGTGCTATTATCTGTTCCTTTCACAACTGTAGTGTAGTGGAAATGGAATATGTTTTTCAAAAGGACGAAAGTGGTTAAATAGTTTTTAAGACCAGTTGTGTAGCAAAGTAACTGTAGCCATAAAATTAATTCATTGATATCGACTATAGTTTAAGAAATTATTAGCCTCCCAAGGGGCTATTGTTTTAGTAGGATTAATTTTGGCGGACCAGATCAATTTTCAATTTTGTATTGCTTGCTTTAAATTTAATTACATTTAGCTTAAATATGTTCAATTTAATAATTTATCGTTTGCTCTAATTTTAATTATATTTAGCTTAAACATATTCGATTTAATAATTATCGTTTGCTTTAATTTTAATATCGGAAAAGTTTGCTATTGTCCATTTCTCTATATTTCGTCGTTTACTTTAATTCTTATATTTAATTGAGTAATTAAATAATAATTAAGTAAAAAAGGCGCACCTTGGGTGGCTAAATCTGTTCTTTGCATAGAGCTTTTTCATTTTATTGTTGGATTAATGATATAATAACTTGCAGTATTGAAACGGGTAAGAACTTAATTAAAAAATTAAGGATTCTGAAAACACCGGCCATTCTGATTTCGTGAATGTAATGTTAATGTTATAGAATTTCTACAACCGTTCTCAAATCTTTACTGTTTTATCTCTCTGAATTCAATAAAGTGCAAAAAATAATGAAGGTTTCTGTCTGATTACATTTTCTCCCAGAATTTGGAAAATATTTCAGAATATTTTTAAAAACCTGAAAACCCACAATCATTAAAATAAGAGTAAAATTTTTTTATAGGTATAACTGTCACATTTGTATTAATTCTTAATTGATTAACGATGCAAATTGTAGTAACGCCAAGCACAGAAGATTAACTACAAACTTAAATCGGAGATGTCTGCTCCAAATTCTATTAATTATTAAATGATTAATGATGTAAACAATTGCCACATATCAATTATGTGAACATTGTGACGGGGTATTCTGCTGCCTACCTCGTCTGTCTTTTTAAAGTTTAATCTCAAGATCTAAATTTCAACTCAAACTCAAGAAAAAACACTTAATTAAAGCAGTCGATTATATCCAAAATACCTTTATTTACTCCCCGAATAAGAGGGATGCTCTACGCAGTTAAGTCCCTTTCCGCGAGTATTAACGACTTCTATAATCTCTCAAGGAAAAAGTATGCTTACGAAGCGATTATCTCCTTGCAGTGCTCCGACAATGTTAAGTCCTAATCTCACCAAATCCTCTATACAAGCCAGAAGGCTCCCACACCAACACCGTTCCTATTACCGTATATAACCTTATTATTCAATTCAATCCTTTGACGCTCTTACACTCCTCGATCATCTCTATTCACTCCATTTCTGAAGTTTTGCTTCATCTGTAGCATTAGTTTCATTTGATTGGAGAGAGTCTGGGAACTTAAATTTAGAATCAGAAAGAAACCGAAGAAGTTAATCGAAAGAAAAGTTCGCAAATATTCCATGTTATAACAAAAATTACAAGAAAGAAATCACTAATAAATAAGTTCTATGCAAAGTTTTGCAATGAACAGATTAAGCCACGTTAAATGCGCTTTTTTTTGTATAATTATTATTAAATTACTCAATTAAATATGAAAATTAAAGTAAGCAATGAAATATCGAGAAATTGACAATAGTTAACTTTTCCGATATTAAAATTAATGGAGACGATAAATTATTAAATTAAAATTAAAGCAAACAATAATTTATTAAGTTGAATATATTTAAGCTAAATGTAATTAAAGTTGAAGCAAAGGATAAAAAAAAAAAGTTGAAACGTGATCTGCTACGTCAAAAGTGATCCAAATTAAATAATAGCCCCTTGGGTGGCTAAAAAATAAAGCCCGTTCATAAATTATTTCGAATATTCATACAAAAATAAAACAGTAAGACTTGGCAGGGTATTTTGACTCTATTTAAAAAAAAAGCAACTTTTCCTTTTTCGACTTTCTTTTGCAGAAATATTGTCATTTTTAATATAAAAAAAAAAAAAAAAAAAATCTAGAGAAAATCAGGGCCATTTCATGTAATTATAAACTTTGCTGGAAATTCCAAATCTGAGCCCAGTAAATATTCCTTATGATTGTTTTTTTGAAATTTATTCTTGATATAAGTTTTTTAAATAACAGTTTTTATGCAAAGCTTAAACATATAAAACTATCATTATTAGATATAGAAAAATAAAAATTGAAAATGATGTAGAATATTCTATCAAAGGGATATAAGGGCTATAATCTTAATTTTTGCTTTTTTCTAATGTTTCTGATAATTTGAAGTTAGGATGTGAGGTACATGTACATCTGGGACACCTCCCCTTGTATAAAGAAAATTTACAATCTCCAGAAAAAAAATTATTTTCAATGGCTCATTTGTGTTTTTATTGGTAGAATGATTTTAAAACTTGCATCTATATGGTCTGATTTTAATCAACCAATTCTTTTCTAAGTGTATTGCAAAAAAAGTTCAACAAGAAATAGGTATCAAGCGAATTTAGATTCAAAACTTAAGGTAGCAAAGAATATAATTCAAAAACGCTGAGAAAGATTTATCGTTTTGAGATGATAAATGTTTTAAAGGGGAGTCCCCTAAAAATAATGAATATCTTAGTACTGAAGAAAAAATATCTGTTACAACTGAATATATATTCCTCCTCAAAATCCCTGAAATAAAATATTCGTTCTTGAATCGCATTGCAACCTTTACTGTGACTAACACATTTTTGTCATTGATTTATTTAGATAGATATTAAAGTGATCAATATTCAATTTAGAATTCGATGTCTATACATACAAATTAAATATCTGAATAAAAACAATTTATCATCGAGGTATTTTGTAGTCACATCTGAAATTGACACCTAATTGTGAGACTTTACGTTTATTAAAATACTTTAATATTGATAAAGGAACATAAACTCCATATTATTGCCTATTACATATTAAAGAATTCAGTACATATAACTGTTCTATAAAAGAATAAATAATGTTAAAATCTGGGTGTATATTATCCACTAAAGAAACTTTATCCACACACTTTTCATTGATTTAGAAATAAAAGTTTTTTATTGTTTTGGAAATTTAAGTAGTAGAGGTAGACACAGAATAAAGTGTATCTGACTTTTCTTTATTATACAAAGAAGATTATAGAAAATATTTTTTTTAAATTACATTAAATTTAAAAAAAAAAATACAATAAAGTTTTTATGATTCGGATATTTTTGATTGTACAATCATGATTTACATTTTTTTAGAATTTCTTTTTCTTATTTTTTTTTTAACTAAATCCTTAACCTCATATATAAGTTTAAAATTTGTGATTTTATGAATCGGGAATAATCAGCGGCAAAGATGGATTCTGTGGCTTTGCTTTCTAGAAGTAAACTTTATAATTAATCTTTTTCCATTTCCAAAATGCATAACATTTGACTATATTTATATATTCTATTGCATAAAATATCAAAAAAGAAGTAAAAAAGCCTGAAATTTTTTTTAAAAAAAAAGAACTCTCACATATAGTATTTAACACTTTCCCTTGGTTTTGCAAATTTAAAACGTACCTGAACGACAATACATATTTTTCTACAGTAAGAATTCTGATTGTAGAAAAAGAAAACGAGTCCCGATGATTCTAGTTCAAATTCTTATTACTTCATTGCATGTATATTTATATTAAAATAATTATGATGTTGCTATTCTTCGAGGCTAAATTTCATAGAATTATTATCAACTATTCTATTTATTAATTGAAAATCGTTTGCGATTTTTTTTCTTACCCCAAAATATTTTTTTAAATTCCTGTTTGCTACATTAAATTTTATCATCTGCTGTGCTATAAGTTGCTGTTAATATCAGGTGTCTCTGAATATTCTTTTCAAGATATTAATCATATGCTTTCTAGGTGTCTTATGAAAATGAAATAAAAGTAGCTTTTTTTTAGCAATTATGTAGCGCGTAACAAAGAGCTTCAAAGGCGAATTAAATAAATGTGGTATATTTCTTTTAAAAATTGAAATCTGATTTTTGAGATCTTTGTTTATCTAAAAAGTGTTCTTCAAATTGCCGTGAAAGTATGGGTAAGTTTTCCTCCCTTTCCATTTAATAACAAATATCTTTACTTTCATAAGACGATAATTTTTTTTCCATGTAGACATTGTTCCATTTTTTGTTTGTTGCATCCCACACACACACACAAAATTCTTTTCCAATATTGATAGATAGACAATTTTGTGTGTGTTTGTTTGTGACGTTGGGCTATTCGCGGTTTTCTCTTCACTAACCTTGGGGACTTTTTAAGATTAATTGCTTTTGCTAAACAACCTTTGCCCAACCAAAAACGAAACGTGATTATGTAAAGCAGGTAGAAATGAAGTGAAGCAGGAGAGTTAAGAAATATATAAACCCAGACTGAGAGTTGCGATAGAGGGATTAAGTGATTCTAGAGTTCAGCAATTGTTCCAAAGTCGGAGCCGAGATTTGCTACAAGTTATCGGCTGGTTAATGTATGCTCGAAGTCAAGATAGTCTTAGTGGTAAGAGTCCGTTAGATTACTACTGGTAGACTGAGTTAAAATAGTTAAGGCCTTGTCCGGGAGAGCATTTATAATTGTCGTTATATTAGCAACCAAGTAATAAATATTGTGATTGTTGTTCTAACGTCTCTTTGATCAACTTATTAGCTTTTAGTGTTAAAATATTGACTTTAGCTATGGCACAAGAGGTAAACAGGAATGGGCTGCCGTCACATGTTTATTAAGCCTAACAGTCAGTTGTTATAAATAAAGCTTTTACTAGATTTAGTTTTTCTTAAGTGGCGATAAAAATATATATAAAAATAATTGACCAATCGAAAAGATTATTGAAGAATGATTTAATTACGTTAAATATAGTTATTTTCCATTAGTTTCATATGAATATTATTTATGTAATTTCTGGTAACATTTAATGTTTGTTTGAGAAAACCTTTGTTCAAAAATTAATTTTTTTTATATAATAGCTACATGAAACAGATATTTATCAAAGAATTTCCCAATGGTACATTTATTTGCTACATATACCAAGTCTCAGTAATACATAAGGAAAGGGTACGTCTTTCAGCTATCTAGCAGACAAAATGGAATGGACTGCAACAGTCAAAATAAGAAACCGTCATGTACAGGTACTTCCCCCATCCCATAGGAGAAGAAAGCGGGACTTCAAACTGAATTTTTTTTTTTATTCTTCATCTACCGTACACATTGAATCCATTTCAAAAGAAATACAAGTTAGGCGGAATACCAGGTTTCAGTGGTCAGTGAATACATTCGACAGTGTAGATAAAAATGACCCGTTTTTTGAATAGAAAAACCCTGACATTCTAAGGGATAGTACATAAAAGAGAATGTATTGAGGGGCGTTACGCTTTCTCACTTTCTTCTTTTGTGCGTTCCCACATATAAGAAAGAGGGGAGAATTTAGACCCGGTTGCGTTCAATGCTCTCTCATTGGCCTGATTCCGAGCTTCCGTGTTCTCTTGACCTTGAACTTGTTTAATAATAATGTTTATTCTTGTTGTATGCAAGGAAGTTTCGCTCGCCAATCAGAGCGTTCCTTCGGATTTCTAGGAAAAGCTCGGAGTTTTCCAACCTACTTTTTTTCCCTTTAACAAAATTTTAAAAAAAAATTGCGACCCCCCCTCTCTTCTTTCAAATTCGCCAAACAACTATTTATATGAAGTTGGAATTTTTCGCTTATCAATTTTACTCCCCTCCCCCATCCCTATATTTTTAAAGATTAAAAATAATAAATTCGAATGTTAGAGTTAAAAACATCATTTTTTTTTGTTTACAATTTATTTTAAATTGCTATTTTGGCATAGACACTGGTGTGCATTGAGACACTTTAATATAGTTGCACAATACTGAAAGGAAAAAAAAAAAAAAAAAGGGGGGGGGGGGCAAAACATTTGCTTTTAAAAATGTTTAACCCCTATTTTGAAAATTTTACAAATGTGGCTTGATTTATTTTCAACCTTTGTTCAAAAAATAAAAAGCATCATTATCATGAAGTAAAAGAAAGAAAGAGAGAGAGAGACAGAAGCAAAAAAAAAAAAAAAAGTCAAGATTTTACGACTTCACCCACCACTACGTCTTCGTCCAGAAAGCATAAAATCAAAATTAACCGGTCGGCAGTTCAAAAATAAAAAAATTGTGTGCGAAGCATTATTTAAAACTAGAACATATATTGCATACATTGGCAGCTGAAACTATCCACGCCTCCCTTACGGCAAAACATCATATTTTCATATCATGTGATCAAAATTACATAAACACGTATTGCAAGATTCTGAAATTGAGCCAAACATTTCTTCCGATCGAACTAGAACGAAGGCTATTGTCAACTACGTTTTTGCATCTAATTCTTTTCAGAGAACTTTGGAAATGTAAAAAGTATTCAAATTATTGGAGTATGTAAAGATGGATCGAATTTTGGCGCAGAGTAATTTTTTTCTACTTTAATTCAACATTTCGGTAAAAATCTAGACATGCCCCATAAACTTATAGATTGGTATTATTTACGAATGAAAAAACTGAAACTATATCTCTAGTCCTAAAACCAGCATTAGGAGAGGGAAAAAATATGAAAGATAAATTTATGGCGTGTTTAGGCAGACAACTGCAATACTAACTTTGGCGGCATAAATTATGAATGAAAAATTAATGTACCCCATTATTTAAGCAATTAAAGTTAAAAAAGTTAAAAAGATTTATATAATTTTGCTGAAGATAGAATACAAAATATTGCTATTTTACTCAAAATAAGATCATTGTATATATTTCCTCCATGAATAGAATGTTGAAAATATAGATTTCGTAGATAATTTTTTTTTAAAGAAATATCTCCCTATTTTAATTGTTGTGATTTTTTTTTAAAATCTTTTTTGAATGCTTATACATTCTCTGATGTATGTTTTTCACAGTAAAATGAAAAGCACGGAAAAAGAAGAAAAGTATCTGTCGAAAGTTATAAAAATTTTAAATTCTATTAGAACCAGTTTAATTAAGAGAAAGGAGCAAAGCATTTTATCACACTGAAAGCGAATTCAAGAAGTTCAAACATGAAACAAGAGTTAAGCATTTATCAAAGGGGAAATTTATATTTGAATAAATGGCAGCTTTTCTTTTAAAGAATTTGAAACTTCTGATTGGATGTTAATAGAAAAGATACCTCTTATAGGGGAAGGGGAATCTTTTGAACGATGCTTTGCATACGTAAGCAAAAAAAAAAAAAAAAAAAGACTTTAATTTCATGACATTTTATTATTCGATCAGTCATTAAATTTAAATATTTTTCTTCTACAATTGGAACAAAATGTTGAGCTTTTAACACTTTCAAATTATTTAAAAGGGTTAAAGTATTTTTCTAAAAGAAACAAAACTCAGTCCTTTGAATTTTTTTTAAAAAAATTGCTCATTTTCATTTGAAATGCCAGCTCATAATACTACTTTTGAGAAGGTCTTTAGCATTATAAAATCAATAGGGAAATGGATGAATGAAACAGATTGTTACCAGAGTCAGTGAAAATGCCGTCTCCTGCAGAGCACAACTATAAAAATATGAAATATAAAAAAAATATATATATGAATTCTGCTTTGGCCCAAAATAATATCTGGAAAGAAATAAGAAGCAAATTATGATTTTGTTCAAAATACAAAGCAAAATAGAAATATTTTGTACGAAGTTTTATGTTTGTTTTTAAATTTTTTTTTTCTTTCTTCAAAAATTGTAATTTGTGTTTTTTGTGAGAAATTCATTGTATTGGTCAAATATCTAAAATTCTACTTGTTGTTCTTTTAAAATATAACCTAAATATAAAATGGTGAATGCACTGATGTGCGTATTCTTTTTCTTAAAAGAGCAGAGTTAGTAACCCTACTTTTATCACAAAAATTAGTTACGAAACTGAAACTTATCGCCTGAGAGGCATCAACAGCATTAATTAAACTAGCAGTTGGCACATTTCTTAAAAATATTTTACCGTTAAACTTTACATGTTCAAAATATGTAGGGCAGGGTATTTTTTCCCCTCTTGCGCCAACAAAATAAACACTTCACGACATCCTATTTCATTTTCAATGAAATCTAATAGCCCCCCCCCCCCCGTAACGCATTCCTTCTTTTCATTTTTACTTCGATTAAATTCTGGAACGAACTCTACTGGAATGAATTTTAACGACACAATCATTAATAACTGACCACCCCAACATTTTGTAATATATTGTGCTTCCAAATTCCGAATTTCAATCTCGATTTCATCACAAAACGTTCATACACTTCTATTTTAACTCTTTACCGGTTCTAGAATCAATAATTTATTCATGAATTACCTAATTATAATTTTTTTTTAAAGTTTTTATACTCATCATAATTCTTTTCGTTCAATTCTCATTGAAGCTACTATTACATAGCTTCCGACACTAAGGAATGATGTTTTCGGGTAAGAAATTTTTTTTTTTACCTTACTAGGAATTTTTCGTTTCTGCTTAAAGAACGTTCGTAACTGTTCCAAAACTCAGGGAATATTTTAAGTCGCCTGAATATTTTTCTAACACTAGTTTTAGTAGCGTTACAGAGGTTTGATCATCAAAGCAGTTTAAAACTGATTTCTTCAGTATTTTGAACTCTTTCTTCCTACACTGATTAATTCATTTTATCATTCGAGAACATTTTTTTTTATATTCCTTTGAGCAATTACACCTGCTTCTAAAGACTTCTTCAATTTATGATTGAGCAGCCAAGTCCGATGTAAGCTCGGCGATTTTTGTCTGGTACCCATGTAACGGAATAGTACCCTAAAATTTAATATGGAGATAAATTTTTTAAAAAAAAAAATGGCAGTTACATAAAGAACAAATGAATGTTTTCAAAGAGTGACACTTCGATTCCCTGTTAACGCCTTTGCGATGACGTCTATCACAGATGACACGTGACGTATATAATTTATAGTTGCCTCGTGCTATCTGTGGGGCTGCATGTTAATTTTATGTGCTGTAAAATCAAACGACGAGTTTAAGTAAACTTTTAAGTTAATAGGCTTCCGTTTATTGCTGCCATTTTGACTTCGCAGACGTAATGCTAATTCAACGGAATTTCTACCACCATCCTCACAAATCTGTGCTATTTTAACCATTCGAACGCAATAAAATGTCCCGAAAGAGCAAAAAGTAATGAAAGCTTCTACGAAATTACATTTCCTCCCCGATTTTTAAAAATAATTAAGACTATTTTTTTAAAGATCGACCCCCCCACAAACGAATTATTAAAATAGGGGTACAAAATTTTTTGAAAATCGTAGAGGAAAATATGCTGCCTCAGAACCTTCATTTTTTTTTTTTTTTTTTTTTTTTTTCCTCTTTCTGAAGTATTTTTTTGCATTCAAATAGTTAAAATATTAAAGATTTGAGAACGAAAGTCGAGATTCCATGGAATTAACATTACGTTCACGAAATCAAAAGGATGGCTGGTACATGGTAACCTTAAGTAAACGAATTGAAGCAAAATAGTTCGTCGCCAACGCATCTTAGATAAATTTAAACAGGTGTGCGGACGTGTTCGAACTTGCACTAATTCGTCCTATTCTTTACTGCACGCATAAAGCGAATAGTATCCCCTCTTCTATGGGGAGCTTTCTATATTCTCTTTTTGTCTCTCCCCCCCCCCTGCCCGTCCACTACATCTACTCATGGATTCGACAATACAATAACAAAACCTCCACCTTGTCACAATTTATTTTAATTTTCAGTAATGCAAGTATCGCCCGTGACTTTTTTCATGAATTGTGTGGCCAAATACACCATTTAGGTTAGGAACGAAGTTTTTTTTTAATGTTTCCTTAGAGTCAGCTGTATAAAATCGTAGTTTTAAGGGTGGCTTCACGTGGCATTTTCTCATTTCCATAATGTTAAAAATTACCAAGCTTAAGGATGCTTTTTACAAAGTTAACTGGTCGCACGGTCGCCATTTTTTTTCTGTACATTTTTTTTTGCAAAAGTTTGTATGATTTTCATGGCAGTATTTTTTTTAAAAAAATGTGATTAGTTATTTTCAGAGGCGTAAACGATGGGGAGGATATAAGGGTTGTAAACCTCTCTCCCCCCCCTCATAAAGACTTCTGTGTTATGAAATTTCAAAACTGATATTTTTTTTAAAACTTTTTTTTCAGAAAAAAATTACTCGAAATCCCGTACTCCACATAAACACTTTTTTCGGCTTGAAAATAAGCAATGGAATTCGAAATTAATTTTGAGATATGAACTGAAGTGGGAGGACTTTTCATCAATTTTTTATCGGGAGACTCAGCCAAGAATGGCAACGGTCTTGAAATTGACGGACTTTTAAGAATGTGGGTTGGAAGAACTTCAGTATATATATATATGTAACGATCCTGTCGACTAAATGTAACGTATTTACATTTACGTTTGTTCAATAGTAATGAATCATTCCATACATGGCCGAAATACTTTTATTTCCATATTTTAGCAGACTTTAGTCGGGCTTCGGCCACCAAAGGCCGAAGCGAAATTACCATACAAATCTCAAATGATTAACAGAGAGAGGACGAGCGTAAGAGAACAGCAGTAAGGTAATGAGAAGAGTATAAGAAGAGCAATAAGAAGAGGAGAGAAGCATAAGGCGTTTTTCGCTGTGTTTTGCTGTTTATATGAAGGAAAATTCAATTAAACGTCAGAGTCCAAACTGTCTGAATGGAGGGACTTCAAAGGAAGATAATTATCGACCTAAAATCTG
>BMAW01029955.1:0-13176 GCA_019974015.1 Nephila pilipes | reverse complement strand
TATGATACGACAACCGAGCTCTTGGCGAGAGAAAAGAAAAACAAAAGCCCTTCAAATCGCATCAACCTCTTTTAAACGGGCAATAAATCATGTAATACAACCATCCGAGCAATTTGTTACCTCCTCTTCACATGAATTGTCACCTATTTTCCCAATGGGTTCCAAAAAAAAGAAAAAGTGCTGGGAAAGAACAATAGAAGGAATTGTTTTGCACATCTCGCCAAAATGTCTGCCAAGTTTTATCGGATTCAGCTAAAATATTGCTACTTTTACTGACGATAAAAAGAGAGAGAGAAGTAAATGAGTTTATGGTAGGGTGAGTAGCGTTTTTAGAATGAAAGAGTGTAAAGTGAATTGAGAAAGGGTGATAAAATTCACTGATATTTAGGGTTTGAAGAACTGAGT
Source organism: Nephila pilipes (assembly GCA_019974015.1). Lineage (NCBI taxonomy): Eukaryota > Metazoa > Arthropoda > Arachnida > Araneae > Nephilidae > Nephila > Nephila pilipes. The sequence goes on along the minus strand of BMAW01029955.1, from coordinate 12,771 downwards.
ATCTTTGTTCTGGGATGTTTTATTTCGAAAGTACTTATAATGCTATCATTTTTACTCATTTTTAAGAGTATGTAGTGTGCAAGGGTTGCGACTCAAAGGATGAAAGATAATTATGATGTAGCCTTTTGAGATTCCGAGCATCACACCGTAGCGTCCATATTTAAATATTTAATTCTTCTGCCATCTTTCGATCTAATGTATTCGACGATAATTATTAAATTTCAAATGAAGAAATGCAGAATAATAATAATAAAAAAATTCTATACAAAGTTTTGCAAACAGCAGATTTAGCCACCCAAAGTGCGTTTTTTTAAATAATTATTATTAAATTACTCAATTAATTTATGAAAATTAAAGTAAACAATAAAATACCCGAGAAATGGACAATTAAACTCTTCCGATATTTAAATGAGAGGAAACGATAAATTATTAAATTGAATATTGTATCAGTTAAATGTAATTAAAATGAAAGCAAACGATAAATATCAGTAATTTGAATATATTTAAGCTAAATGTAATTAAAATTAAAGCAAAGGATAAGAAATTGCCATAACGCCCCTCCAAAAACAATAGCCCTTGGGTGACTAATAAATAAGGTCGCCTCTTTCTTTTGAATCCCGATTAATTCGTCAATTCTAGATAATGCTCTAATAATGAAATTTGAGCTTTACTAGAATTTGAAGAAACTATTTTAAAATAATTTTTTAAGAAACTGGATATTCCACAACCGAATCATATTAGTAAGAGAAGAAATATTTTTAAAAATCAGAGGAAATAATTCGATATAAAAACCAACGTTTTTAAAAACGACGTTTTTATATGATGGCAAAGTTTATTAAAGAAAATTATTGAAATATTAGTTAAAACTGTTAGTTATTTTTAAGTTTAAAATTTACTTTAAAAGAGACATTTGTGAGCGTATTAAGAAATTCATAATACTCATAAAATCAAAACATGTATTTGAAAGTTTGTAAGTCATTCTATTAAAAAAAAATGGGAACCAGAATTCAGAAAAAATTATTGTGATAAGACATGGAGCCAAATATTGGAAACTTTCTTTCTTGCGAATGATTACTGACTAAAAGTCAGCAACCCTTACTATTTCGGAGATAGTAAAGGGGAGATAGTATCTCCCCTTTGTGAGTACAAAAGGTTTACGATACCTCATGTGGCGAGGGGAGTGCCCGGTGCTCCCAGAGGGGGAAAGAAATTTTTTCCTCAATCCTAAAAGCGCCGAGGGGAAAGAATATTTTGACTTAATTAAAATTATTGATATATGAGTTAAAACTTGTCGCAAACGTCTAAATATTGCATTGTTAGGCGAGTACGAACGATTCCCAAAATTTCAAAGCTCTAGCTTGATGGGAAGTTGGTTAAATTAACGATCGAAAATTTGATGACACACACTCACTCACACACACACACGCACACACACTCTCACACACACCAAGTGAAATTCAGAAAAACGTTTTAATTTAAAATACAATTCCACAAAACCCTTCATTGTTTTTTGCTCTTTCAGATGCACTTTTTTGTATTCAATTATATAAAATAATAAAGATTTGAGGACGGTAGAAGTAATTCCATAGGATTAACATTACGTTCACGAAATCAAAATGTTCTTGGTAGACGGGAGCCGTAAAACAAATTTTTGGAAGGATAGCTGCGCGAAACTCTGAAATCAAATGGTCGTCACGCTCAGCTCATCTGAAACAGATCTATGAAAAACAAAAACAAATTTTTCATCCCACCTCGAGTTAATTTTTCTGTTCTTTTCATCATAATTGCGCTTTCCAGATAGCATTATTACTTACTTTTTTGATGAAAATCATTAAAAGAAAACTTATGATTTTTCCCTTTTCTTGTAAGTTAACTTACGTTGCCGGGTGATATAAAGTCAGAGATTCCACCTCACAAAAGTCATATAGAATAATGGAGGCTGCAACACATGATATGAAACTAGGAGTCAACATCCTCTGTACAGCGTAATTTCGGAAGCAAGGAAAGTAGACTACAGACTCAAAGATATTTTCCTCGTCTTTTGACCCTCTCATGGGCTTACCTTCTTAATATAAGTACGCGTATCACGACGCAGAGGAGCCCTGGTGTTCTTTTCTTTCCCTTAGCGTTTTACGGTTTTTAGTAAACACGCGAGACACTTCCTCGGGATACCCTAGCGATCTTTTTCTATTTTCGATCATTCTTCTTGCCTCCTGAATTTTTCCTCTTTTCCAAATGTTTAAATCATAATTATACCTTGTATGGCGCAGCGCAGCCACACTTAACTCTTATGTCATTAAACTCCACCCTCCCTCGTCTTCTGACTGTGGTTCAAAATTGAAAGGTACGTTGCCAATACCCCTTTTGCAGTACTATAATGATATTTATTCAAATGAAACTATGTGGCCTCGGTAGCCGAGTTGTGGTCATGGTTGCAAAATCACGGCTGGCGTTTTACCGTGCAGTCGTGAGTTCGAGTCCTGAAGCCATTCAAGACCCATCGTGTAGCGGAGGCTGACGCACGATGAATCTGTCGATGCTTCAGGTCCTCACTTGGGCGTGGTGTTGAATTTTGCAGAAAGGAGTTCACTTGACCGAGGTTCATCATTACGAGGTTCATTGTGAAAAGCCCTTATTTTGTTTTTAAGTGCGGCTTTTATAAACAATCAACCAAATCAAACAACCAATTAACCAAACAATTATTGTAACGTTTTCATTAGCTGTACATAAAGCTTTAGCACTGAAGTTAGACGTTACAATTCGATTGATTGATCGAATGCTTATTAATGTCGCAATTAGAAGGTATTGGTGGCGAACCTTCTGTCAAGTGACGTGAATGACTCCTGAGGTGAATGAATGAAGAAAATGTGAACTTTTTTTTTTTTTAGGATAGAAGGTGTTGTCCTCGTCACTTGAACGAGAGTCAAATTTACAAGGTTCGGTGCCTTTTGGTTATATGCATTTGCTTCCAGTGCTGCATTAATAAAGCCAATCAAGCTGTGTAAAATTAGACATTCTGAATTTTGAATGATTGGTTGATTGATTGTGTATTAACGTTGTAATTAGAAGCAGCGCGAGGCGAATGGAAACGATCCTCGTCGTTTTGAACCTGTCTGGGGACGAGGATGAGCACATACCTTCTCTTCCAAATACGGGGCTTGACATTCTGAACGTAGTCATGCCAAGTTTTATTTCTGGCATCTTATTTAACATGTTCTGGTCGGCGCCTACCGCTGGTGACTGTATCTTGAATATTTCATCAAGTGGTGAGTATCACCCAAAATTTGGTTCACTTAGTAATTAGAAAAAATTTCCATTTACTGAAAACTAAATGAAGAGAGTTTAGCGTATATATTAATTGGGAGAAAAAAAGATTTTATTTTGTTTCGTCTCGATCTTATAAGCATAACGTATATAATAAATTACATAATAAAACATAATATATTTTATTAATTCAATAATGTAAACATAACAACTCAGTATTATAAATATAATTGTTTATGTAGTTCTCTCTAATTTTTTAAAACATTTCAAACAAAGTGCTAGCTGACGTTCTAAGCGATTGCAGTACGTTATTCTCTTAAATTTCTTTTTGCGGCATAATCTCTACCTTCTTCTTTATATATAGAAGCATTTGTAATATTCCTTGCAACATTTTCTCGGCTCTCTTGTGGACTCTTTATATGAATGAGGAAATTATGAACATTCTTTTCATATAAGACATTTGCTTCTCTATAGCCATTTATTTAGTATAGTAATTGTAGGTCAAAAGGTTATCAATATTTTTTTTTCGAAAATGTAATATATTTATAAGTTTAATACCACATTTTTTTGGGATGCATATTACGCACTTATGAGACAAATCACATATGTTTATTTACATCACAATCTTTCTGTACCATTTAAGGGTTTTCCGTAAACAACTATAGAGCACGATATGGAGAACTCACTTCAGTAAAGCAAAGTGCTCTCAGAATAGCCACGCATGGGCGAGAAACATGAAATAGCAGCGCCGACGTGAACGTGTAAAAGCAATGAATTTTTCTTTTTTAAAGCGATCATGAAACAGATGAAATTAAAGTTCAGATAAAGTTTATTATAAAGGTATCCGTACACCTTCGGAGAAAAGTTTTTGAAATACATTGATATTTACTACCAAAATATTTCTTAATGCTAAAATATTACTTAAAACTATGAAAAACACATTTAATAATCCAGTTTTAACTAAAAAAATTGGAGTGGAAAACAGGGTGGAAATAGTACATAAATTGACTATCAGAATAACGCTCGTAACTCAAAAATAAACAAAATATCATTATTCTGTCAATTTTATCTTATTCATCATAACAGTTTTTTGGGGCTGGTACTACTTTCACGATGAAACTCAGATTACTACAATTTTTATTGTGTTTCGAGTCGAATAACGATGAAAAAATGAAGAAAAAGTTATAACAGTACATGATTTACACCCTTGTTACTAAAAAATGTATCAATTTTACAACCCTGAAAGTAGTAGGGGTTCTTAAAAACTATATAAGGAAGATACTTGTAAAATTTAAATTAATTTGGTTCTTAATTTTTTCCGATATCTACGTTGTCATATGTAAATATGTCGAGAGAACTCATTTTGAGAAAAATCGAAAACTAACTTTGGAATGCAATTAAAAATTAGCTACCGATTAAAATTCAAATCCCTGTCACTTAAGTTCTAAATAAGGTATAAGCGAAATTCAAACACTATTAGAAAGAAAAAAGTTTAAATTTTAAACTGACATTAAAATTAGAAAATCTAAAATATTGACGCGAAAGACGTTTTAAAGGTGTACGGATACCTTAAAGTAGCCAGCAAATAAACACGGTCTTAATTTTCAGATATCTCTTCTGTTTTACCCATTTCTTTATACTTTTCCAGTTTGGCACATTTAAATCACCGATATCATTCCGTATCGGCTGAGGACCCCGCACTTGCAGAGAGAGTAACCAAATAAAGATAATAAACTCCCATGAACCAGACGATTATTTAAGAGCACATTCCATCTAGCGAAACCACAGGAACGCTTGGATTCTCTTTCTCTCTCTTTCCAAAAGTAAATTTCAACTCCTCTGGTATCTAAAATAAATCCAAGGAGCGAGGGAGGGAGCGAGAGAGTAAAAGCAAAAAGTATGCGAACGATCCCAGGTCTGTTTCCCACGCTATTTTTAGCAGCTCAACCCCATCTCTTCAGGTTCCCTCACAAAAGCATCTGTTCTCTGTCTCCACACTTCTTGATGCGGTGGCAAAAGATGAAATACATATATCCATCCCCTTGACCCTCCCTCCTCTTTACCGAACAAGTTGCTCAACAACCCTGGCTCGAGCTAAAGATGCAACACCTCCAACAAAAAAGAACTCGTATCCCAAAGAAAATAAACATGGGAGGTAGGAATAAGATGGCGTTTTGTGTAGAGGACAGCAAACAGAAGTAGATGGAATCGAAGAGTTTGGTTCCAGCAACCGAAAAGTATTCGTTTGGGGTTTTTTTTTAAGTATGAAAAGATCGCGCTGGAGTAAATATTATTTCTCGAGAATAAAAGATAGATGCGGTGGAAAGTATATAACATTGTCATATTTCTGGAATTGGATTTAATGTATCTGCTAGAGTTGTTTGTGAAGTCATACTGGGTAAGGTGATGGAGTTTGAAGTGGTGGCTTCTAGCAGTGGCCCTCACTATCTTTTTGAAGTTGGAGAGCACTGAATTCTGACATTTCTTTTGTGCATGACTCTTACTACACAACATAAGCTTTAAAATAACTCTTTGGAGTCCCAAGTGTTAGTTTTATTAAAGGATAAAACTCGAATATAGATTGATTGATGCAAATATATTTATTTAAAAAACACTTTGGGTAAATTCTCAAATTTAACGCGATACATTGTGTCGGGATTTTCACGCGTATTTCTCTTCAAATAACCTTTTTGGGACACTTTTATGAAGCGAACATTTCGGCTGGTGAAACTATGTAAACCAGGTTTATTGTTTCCCGAGGATCTTTCAATAAATCCTTAGAAATTTCAAGTGAGGGCGTTCGCAGCCTCGAAAATAATTTGGTTATAGACATTCTGACTCGCTAGACAGTTGTCTAAGACTCAGTTACTCGTATTCGTGATCCTTATCACCGAAACAGATTCACTGGAGGAAATCCAACGTTTTAATTTTTGCTTGGTTTCCAGTGCGTGACAATGCAAACCCTCGACGCAAAAGGACGTCGATAACTCGACGCGTCAGCTATTAAATTTTGATTCGGCAGTAACTGACTGCAAAATCAAAACTAACTTATGAATCAATGTCAAATCAGTTTAGCAGATGGCAGCACTCAATGGTAACAACGATTTATCTTCAGGATGCCATCTGTCTCCAAATACAAGCACTTTTTTAACAACCCTCGTGAAGTTTGGATTCTCTCTCTCTCTCTCTCTCTCTCTTATGCCAAGAAGAGTAGCGGTTATGATAGGAGAGGGCGTAAATTTCACGTAATAGGTTAAGTATTAGTATTAGGTGTTTGGAACCTATTTCATTATTAATACGTTCCATACAAGAACCAAAAACATATTAATTTTATGCCACTTCTTATAATGCTTACTTTGTAACTTTTCGTCGCAACTTGAGTTATTTAAATATGAATTTTTTTAATATTAAAAGTATAACTTTAAGTAGAACATAATCCAGAATCTTTGAAGTATTGGAATACAAGCCGAAATTAATTTAGTAGAATGTAATTCAAAAATAATATGATTGTGTAAAATATTAAAAAGTAACGGGTTAGATGAACACATATTCTTAAAGTAATAGAACATAAAAAGCATGTATTCAGGCAGTAATAAGATTTTTAATCTGAAAGTAATCTAATACTGGAACCTATTACTGGACAGGAACTAATATGCTGGAACCTATTACTGGACAGGAACTAATATGCTGGAACCTATTACTTTAAAGTAGCCGTTTGGCACACTTTTACCTTATGGACATTTCTCAGACATTAATTGAATCTAACAACTCAAGTTATTATTAAGTATGTAAATCAAAGTAACTATAAATTGATGAATGGTGAATAAGGTAAAGAGGGGGGGGAGACCAGTGTAAAAATAGCAACAGCAGATTGGAGGTTCGCTGGTAGAGAGGAAAATAATTAGAGTAGATTTTGTAACAGATGGATAGATGAAAATGGAATCGATAGATGATTGGAGGAGATAGCGAATAAGAGATTATGCGATAGATGACTTTGAGGGACAGATGAGTATAATTATTAATTACTCTTCAATTGAGGACGCGTGAGAGTACCTCCACAGATGTAATAAATATCTTGACTATTGATTATTCTATCAAGTGAATAATGAAGTTGAATTAAGATTCAACTGCCATACTATTTGACTATTTTATTTTCCATTGAAATGAGAGTGATATTTCTGGATCAAATAAATGAAAGCAGCGAATCCAGGGTTTCACAGAAAGAGCTACTTGGCGCTCGATCTTTAGTGTAAAGTGATCATTTGAGAACTGTATTTTATTGGATCCAGTTCGCTAGTGTTTATTCCTGACTCGGACCCATCTTTAAAATAGGTCGAACTTTTTGATACTTATAGTCGTTTGCACATGTAGGGCTCTGCTCCATATTCGAAATACTGATTAACAACCCAAGGAGCTATTGTTTTAGTTGGATCCCTTTTCGCGTACCAGATCACTTTTCTATTTTTTATCGTTTACTTCAATTTTAGTTACGTGGCCGTGGTAGCCTAGGGGTCATGGTTTCGGATTCGTGACCAGCGGTTTTCGTTCAGTCGTGGGTTCGATCCTTGGCTGACAAAGACCCGTAGTGTAGTCGGGGCTGATGCACGTTAAATCTGTAGGGGCCCAAAGTCTTCCCGTTGGCGTGGTGTGGAAGTTAGGAGGGGTCAGCTCAGGTGTCGTCCTCGTCACTTGACCGTGGTTCAAAATTGCGAGGTCCGTCGCCAATAGCCCTCGTGTTGCTTCTAGTGCGACGTTAATAAAAACTAAAGCTAAAAACTTGGTAAGAAAACTAAATACAGAGCAAAATATTATAGTGTTATCTTATTATTGGTTTCAATTTATTTTCATATTATTTTACGGGCTCCGAAAGTGGCAAAAAGAAAAAAATCTGTGTATTTACTAATGAATGAATTTATAATTAATATAATACATTACAATTAAGCTACTTGAAGTAATTTATAATTTTTCAAATTGATATAAAGACTGCAAATTCAACTAACCATTTTTTCTAAGACCAGTCATTTTGACTGGTTTTGGTTGAAATATGTATTGTCAAATTGCCGGTATAGCTAATGTGAATGATTCATTAGGAGTTTTCCGTCCTTTAAAAAATATTCCAAAATATTTTCAAAAATCAGTGAGTATATATAATTGCAGAGAAACCTTCATATTTTTTTGCTCTTTTAGATGCACTTTATTGCATTGAAATAGATAAAATAATAAAGATTTGAGAACAATAGTCGGAATGCCATAGGATTAATATTATGTACACGAAATCAAAATGGTCGTTTGATTAGAGCCTTATGGGAAATAATTGTGTTGGTTCCTATAATCATTACCTACGGAATTCATACATATTTGACTGATGTAACGGTACTGAATGTAAACGTGTTAGTAAACAATCAATCAATCACACTCACGATTTCTTGAAGGCTATTGATTTAGAGCTTCATTTTCTTTTAGACCAATACACCATTAGACGAACAGATACGATGGTGCGGAAATTGTTGAGGAAATGACTGATTTTCAAACCATACAAGTTAAGCTGGTATACACTCACTTTTTTCGTTTTTGTTTTTTAATTCATCTGTTATTATTTTGTTAATTTTATTGTTATTAGCCACCTAAGGGGCTATTGTTTTAGTCGGATCACTTTTCGCGTACCAGATTTTTTTGGGCGTACCAAATCCTTTTTCAATTTTTTATCGTTTCCTTCCATATTAATTACGTTTAGCTGATATAATATTCAATTTAACAATTTATCGTTTGCTTTAATTTTAATTACATTTAGCTTAAATATATTCAATTTAATAAATTATCGTTTCCTTTAATTTTAACATTGGAAAAAGTTTACTGCTGTCCATTTCTCGACATTTCATCATTTACTTTAATTCTTATATTTAATTAAATAAAAAGCGCACCTTGGGTGGAAAAATCTATTCTTTGCGAAACTTCGCGTAGAAGATTTTTTCTTTTTATTGGTCAAAATTTTATTCCACGTGTTGATTCCTGACAATCCTAACTTTCTCTTTCAGTTGTAATTGAAATATCTAATTTGCCATTTTTAGGGAGTTATGTTGCCTCAAATATTCGTTATTTTCTCTTTCAGTTCTAACTGAAATTTTTTATTTGTCAGTTTTAGTGAATTGTATTGCCTGAGACAGTGGTGTACCCAGAATTCAATTTTGGGGGTTGCGTATCGTCATCACCACAAAAGAAGTAATTTCTTTAGTTAAGAATTACCACTTGATAAAAAGTAAAGAATACGTTATATCAATATTATGTCGCCTATTTAAAACTGTTCAAGGATTGATATAAATTTTTTTTTGTCAAGCTACAAAAATAATTTTGTATATAAGTGTTCTATAAGGATGTACTTCCACCCTCTCTCTTCGAGTTTAAAACATTGATCCAGGTTTTTTTTTTTTTTTTTTTTTTTTAGTTTTTATTAACGTCGCACTAGATGAAACACGAGGGCTATTAGCGACGGACCTCGTAATTTTGAACCACGGTCAAGTGACGAGGATGACACCTGAGCTGGCACACCCCACAAAACTTCCACACCAACGGGAGGACTTTGGGCCCCGATAGATTTAACGTGCATCAGCCCCGACTACACTACGGGTCTTTGGCAGCCAAGGAACAAACCCGTGACTGAACGTAAGCCGCCGGCCACGAATCCGAAGTCTTGACCACCAGGCTACCGCGACTACCTGATCTAGAGGCAAACATCCGAGACAGTAGAAGTTCTAATTTTTTTTCTCGGGAATTGTTTTAGATAGAATAATTTTTTCTCTTATTGACAAAAAAAATTTAAGCACGAGGAGGAAAAAAAAATAATTCAGTTATTTTTAAGAAGAGCTCGGAACATTTATTATTGTAAAAAAAAAAAGAGTTGTCCCGAAAATATTTCAATTTCTTAAAATATTCCTGGGGTGTGCATTGTCTCTTGGCACCCCTTCTGCGCACTAGCCTGAAATAATCATACTTTCAGTTCTAAGCTGCTGATCGAATTTCTGTTTGCTAATTATTTAACCTACTGTAATGTCACTAATTTATTTTAATTCATAATTTCTTGTTTGGTCCATGATCTTGCAGTTTAGATGTTCGAAAGTCAGTTATCAATTACTTAATCAAGCATTTTAGTAAATTTCGAGGATTCATCCACGATAATAACGCAAACAAATATCCTCCGTCATGTGAAAGCTATCGCATTGCCCTGTTGAGCTCCAGGACCTTAGGCTTTGCCTGTGAGATACAGGTTGTCTCTGAACTCTTCAGGATTTATTTTCAACAATGGAAAACTACTTTGTGATTTTGAAGAATACCCTCTATAACAGAAAAAAACAAACAAAAAACGACGCACCAAGAAAGAGTTGTCAGATGGAGACAAAAATTGACTGATAAGAAAATTATGTACAGAATAGAAAATGATTAAAATTTCTTATAACTTGAATGAGCTCTATAAGGTGTTCATTCACCTCTAGCCCAGATGCAAGCTGCCACACGACATGGCATGGAGTGATAAAGCTCCCTGGTGGTCTCCTGTGTTATTTCTTGCCAAATTTGCTCCAACTGTTGGTCATTAACATTCCCGAGTAGATGCAGTTGCCTTCCCATCATATCCCCGACATGCTCGATTGGAGAGAGATCCGGCTGGTCAAGGAAGTGTTTGACAAGCTGTAAGACAGCTCATAGCAACACGTGCCGTATGTGGTCTGGCAATATCTTGCTGAAAAATAAGGCCAGGGTACTGCAAAAGGAATGGTAGCAAAACAGGTCCCAGAATGTCGTCGACGTACCACTGTGCTGTAAGTGTACCTCTAATGACGATCAAAGAGGTCCGGCTATCAAGGGAAATGGCACCCCAGATCATGAGTCCTGGTTGAGGGCCTGTGTGGTGTGCAATAGTGAAAGTAGGATCGGCACGCTACCCTGGAAGACTCCAGACACGTCTTCGATGATCGTCAGGACACAATTGGAAGCGGGATGCGCCGCTAAACACTATACATCCCTAGCCAGCATCATTTCAACCTGATCGAGCCAAGCACCACTGTAATCTGGCTCGACAGTGTGCAGATGTGAGGGGAAGGTGGCGTAGCGGTCGGTACTGGCGTAGATTTCGCTCTATCAGTCGTCTGTGAATGATCATGGTGGACACTCGTGTGCGGATCGTGATGGTTGATAAAGATGAATAAGGGGTTGTGACCGCTGATGTGACAATCACTCTGTCCTCCCGATCTGCTGTGGTCTTAGGTCGACCACCACCATCATGACGCTGAAATCTGCCATTGTCCACCCATTCTTGCCATCATCTTCTAGTCGCTTCGACCCATAGGACGAGCGATTCTCCGTTTTGTCCAACCTGCCTCTTTCAATCCAATGATACGACCTCTTTCAAACTCTGACAGTGGCTCGTAATGAGCTCGAATACTGCGACGAGGCATTTTTTCAGTCGTTGAAAGGTATCTTAAATCGGAATGCAAAAGAAAATGTGTCTATCAGATTGATAATCGCTTCTTGTATACACCTGCTGAATGCGCTGTAGTTCCCGCTGTTTATTCATTGGACACAAAACTTTAATCATTTGCATGTTCGGTCCAAATGTCTTGGCATACAAAATTTCATTACAATTGGACAACTCTTTCTTGACGCGTGTTTTTTTTTCTTCTCTTTTTGTTATAGAGTGTAATTTAAAACCATCAAAAAATTAAATCTCAGTGGCGAACATTTAAGCGATGGTTTCTTTGATGCCTTGGAAGACACAAGTAATTCGTAGAAGTGAATTTTATTTTTTAATATTAGAATTCGCTAAATAAAGACTCTGGTTTATTGGTCGATTTAATAATGTTATTACTGTCAAATAATCGCAGCTTCATTTTGAATATTTCATTTTGTTTTGACGCATTTTGTCTTGTATTAATCTTTAATATATTTTCATTATTTATTTAGTGAAATAATTTTTCTCACATTTTTATTCATTAAAACTATCGTATTAAAATCAAATTGGCTAATTATAAATTTTGAATTTAATTTCACCAGTTAAAGCATTTGGTTTATTTGTCGATGTTACAATGATATTGTAACTTTCAAACAGTTACAGCTTCAATTTAAATATTTTGTTTTGTTTTGACATTTCTTATTTATTTAAACTTTGCATACTAAAGCTTAATTTGCTAATTATAAATTTTGAATTTCAATTTTTTAAATAAAACTGTTTTGATTTATTTGTCGATGTAATAAGATTAATTACTTTTAAATAATTACAGCTTCGTTTTGTATACTTCATTTGTTTCGATATTTCTTATTTAATCTTAGCTCATTAACTTTTATTTGAAACATTCATTTTTATTTAAGCAATGGATATTTCGAAGCATTGGAAATCACGGGTAAATGTAAGCGTAACTTTTTCATTCGTTTAATTTTATGTAATATATTCAATTGCTGAATAATAAAAAAATAATCTGTTTATAATAAGAATGTTTTGAATTTAATTAGTGTTATTTA
>BMAW01029953.1:0-51004 GCA_019974015.1 Nephila pilipes | reverse complement strand
TCAATAACTGTCTGTACTTGTTATCAACAATTTCTTATAAAATTATTTAAAGTCTTAAAATATTATACTCATTACTGAAACTACATAAATATGTGTTACACTAACATGGAATTTCCTTTTTTATTACAATATATTTCATACTCTATGATCTTCCATTATCCATATATATACATATGGGGGTTTGCGTGTGCGTGCATGCGTGAGTAATAGCCTCTAGAACCATTTAGCAAAACATTAAGGCCTAAGCTTAAAATGGAAGACTATCCATTACTGTGAAATAATTTTGATAAATGTAAAGAACACGTTTTAAACTATTCATATGACACAGAATAACTCAAACACTTAAGCTATTTATAAAAACTTTGTTTTTAATACGACTTTCTTAGAATTGGAACATTTTGCATAAATATATGAGCGTTCTTGACTAAATTTCAATTTCCTCTTTCTTTCCTTATCTTTCCATTTAAAATTATTGCATTATTAACAATAGTTTTCAACTGTTAATTCCTTTTCATGATTTCATTTCATTTAGGTAAGATATTGACAATATTCATATTATTATTAATCTTGAAAGGAATTTATTAAATTTGCAAGGCTTGATTATTAAGCAAAATGTTTGAATTTTGTGTTATATTTTCATTTTAATTTACTAAATATACGAAAAGCATTTCTACCACCTTTGTTAGATTTTAGTATTCAATCTAGTTTCAAATTTATTATCACATAAATGACAAGTTTTGAGATCAAATTTGGTTTAACAGAAATATTTACTTTAATTTACATATTATATTTAGTTTCCTAAGAATCAACTTAGTTTATTGTCCAAAAAAAATAAGCCATTACATCATGACATGAATTATGCTAATTTTAAAAAAACATTTTGTCTTATTTTGAGAAGAAGTATTTTTTAAAACATTTAACATAAATACAATAGAGGACGGAATAATATTTTTATGTTATGCTTGAATTAAATTGAAAATTATATATAATTCAATTTAGATTGTTTTTGAAATTGTTTTATTTGAAACATACATAAAATATGTCTCATTTAGAAACAAAATACATTCCAAATTCTGGCAAATTAGTTTATTTTCTTAAATCATGTATTACGAATTCCTCGGTTTCTAATTTATCTTAATTTTAAAGATATTTGAAAAATAGAAATGATACAATAGTTCATAAACTTCTTGCAGAATTATCACTAATTGAGTTTTGAAGGAAATTTTAGTTTCCTGTTATTTTACAGGTTATTAGAACTTCACTTTCAGATATTTTATAAATAGTCATTACTTATTTTACAGTATATGCAATTCCTAGTATCTGGATACTAATTGCGATTCCAAGTGAAAGTAATTTTAAGAATTGCAGGTATTAACTATAAGAAAATTGAATTCACTCTTTTAAATTTATCAAGAAATAACAAAGACAGACTTGGAGCTGTAAATACACTTGATGAAGAAAGAACAATTTTTTTCTGGTAAAAAGGTTATTTTCATTATTTATTACTAATTAAACTGTGATAAGTGCAAATTTATCCAGTAAAAATGCGTAACACATGCTACTACTTTTTAACAATATTCAATCATGAGTCAGTAATATCAGGGCCTCTTCTGATAAACGGGCCTTATAAATGAAGTGAGACATGTTTTTCATATAGCATTTTTTCATACAATACAGTGAAATTAAAACACAATTCAAAAATTGACTTCAACGTATAATGATATTGAGCAAATGTTTGTATTTCAAATTTCATTATAAAAATAAGTATTTATTTACATTGAATTTATTGAGATACATTTTTAAATTACATAAAGTTCTGTCTTAAATTTATTAGAATAAACAATGAAAATCTTATTAAAACTATTTATATGTGAATAATAAAATCACATCAAATAATGCTTAAAAAATTCTCAGTTCAGCACTTTTACGTTCTCTTCTTAAGCAGTATTTCATCCTCACTTAGTAGAGACCAGCAAAAAATATCTTTCATATTCAGATACCCCTACCTAAGTATTTTTATTCCTTTGTGTGAATATCAAAATGTAATAATTCTTCGTCGGGACATACAGCTCTTAGTGTTTGAATGGTAGAAGAATTTTGAGTAACGTTGACATGCTAGCACATCTTGTAAATGATAACTAATTCTTCATTTATAGAGGTCATTGTATTGTTCTAAAACGCGTAAACCACAGAACCAACTACTTTCCAGTTAGCCATCGTTAAAGTATTTTATTTTCCTTCAAAATTTTTACTTATCAAAATTTTTCCAATTTTTGGGCCAACAATTATTGCCTCTATTAGATTAGCTCTTCACATTTGGGAATGAAGCATGATATATGTAAAATCTTTTCCATCTTTGTGAGTAGATTTTTCATGACATTTTTAATAGATCATTTTTAAGTAAACAAGCAAATAAGGAAGAAATATCTGCTTTCGATCTATCAGATGGGTGTATTCACCATTATGTAGCGACGTCAAGCAAATATTTTTAGCAGGCTAATATTTAACAATATCGTATTTGTTAGTTGCTCTACTGTCCTTTAGACAAAGGGAAAAAACGATATGTTTTAACCAAGCTTTTAACTTTCAAATATTCTCACAATAGTCTGTTGTTCTTGGCATACTGTATTTTCATTACTTACTCAGTCATTCCCACGACCATTTATTTTATTTTCACAGAATATATCATTGGCATTGATTAGCTTAGCATTGCCAATGAATAACAACACTGTTTTAAAGTTTGTATTAGAAGAGTCGTGGAACAGCTTTCATTTCCGAAGGATATGATCAAACCCACCATCAAATAATCAATATGTGTACATACGCACATAGAATTTTGTATTGAAAAATACCCTGGAAACTGGTCATGTCTCTTTCGGTATAATGAAATTCAAATGTTTGGAGGCAGACCCTAACCTGACATATACCGTAAGCTTTCCAGTTGGTTTTTTGCAAGATTCAAGTCTCTAGATAAGTAGCTAATTTTCTTCTTACTTTATTCAGTGCGGTATTAACTTATATTAGATTTAAAGATAAATCAAATGATAATGGTAGTTCGAGCTCTTCGTATGTTTCTTCTGTAAATGATAGTTGTTTCTATGGAAAAATCACAAGCAATTCCAGTATTTGTAGTAGAGAGGGTGTCTTAGACATGGTACATTAGTATAGTGTATGTCAAGTTTTGGCTTACCAGAAATTCCAGTAATTTAGTAAGATCAAAGTAACGTTCCTCTGCTAGACTTGGCTGTTGTTGCCAAGTTTTAGGAACTGCAAATGGCAGGCATTGATACTTGTCACCTTTCATCAATTGTAGCAAATCACAATGACTATTATTCAATATATATGGATGGCCTATGGTTTATCCACATTTATGACGCGTTACAATCAGAAAACATGCTTCTTTAACCTTGGCTAATGGTTATTGGTACTGCCTTTTCACATTAAATGTCCATATATATAGCAAAAACTGTTCGTTTATTTAACACATAAAGGGTGGGATTTATGCATGAAAACGAAAATTAATTAATTTACAAAATGATTTAGAATACAATACAAATTAACAATGATACCAAGAGACCAAAGACTATTCTTTTCAAATGACTGAATAGAATATGGTTAGCAGGCAAACACAAACAAAGCTCTCAATCATCATTCTCTCTGAAGCGCATGTATAAAAAAGCGATATTAATAAATCCGTTTTTTGCACGCGCACCACTTGAAAGAATAACTTCTTCTCTAACATAAGCAAATATAAGAAATTAAAATGCAAATGTGATGCACTTGAGATAGAGGTTTCAAAAATATTTAAAGATTAGATTTTTGCTGATTATTATCCACCCAACAGGCTATTGCTTTGGTTGGATCACTTTTAGCGTAGCAGATCACTTTTGGCTTATCAGATCATTTTAAATTTTTTTTTTATCTTTTGCTTCAAATTCAATTACTATTAGCTTAAATGTGTTCAATTTAAAAGTTTATCATTTGCTTTAATTTATATTCATATAGCTGATATGATATTTAATTTAATAATTTATTGTTTGCTTTAATTTTACTTGCATTGAGGTTAAATTTTTTCAATTTAATAATTTATGGTTTGCTTTAATTTTGATACCGCAAGACTTTACTATTGCAAATTTCTCGATTTTTCATCGTTTAATTTAATTCATATATTTAGATGAGTAAAACAAACGCACCTTAGGTGGCTAAATCTGTTCTTTGCAAAACTTTTATAACTTTTTTTTTAGAATATTTCCATTTTATTGACGTCATTTTCAATTGCAATGATGACGCAAAGTTAAGCTCATATTCGTTATCAGTGTATGAAAATATATTAGAGATTCATATTTTTATATATCCATCTATCTAAAGCAGCTTTACATACCTTAATTTGAGGCATAGTGAATATTTTGTTAAAATTTTGAAAATTACATTTATTAACCCTTCTGTAGGCGGGGAGAAACACATTTTATATATATATATATATAACACATCAATCAATAACTCCCGAGACCAACCCAGATCGGACCAGGAAAAAGGTTTTTTCCAAGTGGGTGCCGCGATTGCTTTCGATGGAACAAAAACAGCAACGAGTCGATGATTCAGAAAGCTGTTTATCGCTATTTACTCGCAACAAAAAAAATTTCCTGCGAAAAAAAAAAAAAAATTTTTTTTGGGGAAAAAAAAAAAAAAAAAAAAGATTTGGAAAAGCGTTGGAACGATTGTATCACCCTAAAAGGTGATTAACAAAAGGTGTTATGTTGATGAATAAAAAAAAATTTTGCAAAAAAAATGTTGTTTTCAATTTTAGACTCGGGAGTTATTGATCGATGTGTTATACAATAAATCATATTATCAGTGTTATATTTATGATGATCATAATAAGGAGTTTAAGACTTTTGACATAACAGAACGCTGTATTTATATAAACTAAAATACGATTATTTTCAAAATATGAAATAAATTCATAATTTGTTCATGCTTTTCTAACCTTTTGTTTATTTGAATACTGATAAATAAACAGTAAATTATCTCGGTACTTTAAATAAATGTTAATTGAATTTACGTTGCATACGAACAGTCTTTTCATTAACGCTTTGAAAGTAATTCTTGAATATAACAACAAAAAATAATAATGAAATTAATTTTACTCGTTTGAATTACCTGGGATCATAATAAAAGTTAATCGATTTACTTAAATTCTTTAATTCTATCATGTGAGGACGTTTCAAGTTTTATTACTTAATCACGCATTTCTCAAGGAATTTTGTCTTATTAATAATTCATACTTATTTATGATATTATGGTATCACTTGCGAGCACATTAAAACAGTTCCTCATTGCGGATTTCGATAAGGAAATCTAAAATAAACGGAATAAACATTAAGCAAAAATAACAGTGAGAAAAAATATTCAGATATTTTGTTCAGAAAACAAAAGTTGTTCCAAACTGCTACAATCTTCTTTTGTCCGCTTGGAAAAACTTATTTTTCTGGTTTATGAACTTAGTGGACAAAAAAGTAAAGAAAGCTTTGATACGTTTAGCAGACAATCTGGTCTCCTTGGAAACTTGCATTTTTTTTCTTTGCAGAGTACTTCTTTGACTTCATTCAATTTTCTGGTTAATTTAATTAGGCATAATTAGAATGTCACGGAAGCAATTATTTCTTCGAGAGAAAAACGAATATGCCTTGCTTCTTTTCATTTTATTGACATATTTAGACACATTTTCTTTTTTCAAAGTTTTTTCCTCTTTTTATCAAAAAAAAAGTTAAATAAAAGGTTAAGGAAGAAAAGCATAGCTCATGTCTGTCATAAAAGGATTTTTATATGATTCTGCTATATTTTCATTAATAGTTACCAAAACTTCTGAGAACTTTAAGAACATATTCGCTTGTTAACTGCTAATTTCTACACAACTACTATTGATTCTGATTATACATAAATAATCAGACCCTGTTAACACGTGCATCCAGTGATACACGAATCTGCTGTTTACACGCAATGTTACATTGATTCCATCGATAATCAATAGTTCGCGATATTACTCTTAGACTCTGTAGAGTTGTAATTCGCATTTTTCTTTTAATGAATATCAAATTAATCAATTTGTTTTTTTTTTTCAAGATCTGGGGGTTTATGTGATTAGGTGTACGTTCAACCTTTTTACATTGGTCAAAGCTTAAGATTTATAACGTTTTTGCGGTGTAATTGATTTCCATAATAACTTAAATGAATTGCCTGAAAATACTGAATTCTATCACAAGAGGATGGCTGAAAAATAAAGATAAATTTCTTCAAAATGTTGATAACAATCACAATGATAAATGAACAATCAGACTAAGAACATTTTAGTTGCTGTGTTGTTGTTGATTGGCACATGTGCTGCTTTTGTTCTTATTATGTTGCTTACTTTTTTGGACGATTTTTGGAACAATATATGAGTTTATATGATTTGACGTACATGAGAGGGTAATTCCTTAAGGAGGTTCTATTGTGAAGGAAAAGAAATACAAACAAAAGAGGTCATCAGTTGCCAAAAGAGGGCTCAAGTAATGACCCCCTTCACTTGGTGACAAATTTAGCATAAAACTGGGTGACTTTGGAGACAAATGGAAAAATCTCGAATGTGCTGGAATCTAGAAGAATTATCGATAGGGAAGACTATTACTAATACAAACTATTCGTGAATTTTTCCATGTGACGTCATACCTGGCTAAAAGAGGTATAAATACACCAAGAGTAGAAGTCTATGAAATCAGTTGATTAGGGTATCATCTACTGATGGTAGTGAATGAAACTGCTGCTGAATGTAGCGGAATTGTCGGAATCTGCTTTTGGAGACTGACTTTCCAATGCTAAGTAAAACTGTGGAGATACTTGAGAATTAAGAATTATTAAGCTGGTGAGCTGAACATTGTTATAAGTGCTGGTTTGTATATATTTGTGTTGCTGATCTGTACAAGTATTTTATTTGTTTTCCATATAATTGCCATTAATCAGTCCATTTTGAAATTAGCTTTACCATTAACAAATTCTGCATTTTCTTCCAATATATATATATGTGTGTGTGTGTTTGTTCTTTACACATAATTTTAACATTCATTTCAAATCTTAAAAATTACAACTCATAAAAAACAAAAGCAAATAAAACATTAGAAGTATTAATTTGCAAATATTACAGAATGAATTATATCAAGTAATAAAAAATCAAATGATCGAAACCATTCAAGTAAAAATATCAAAATTCATCATACAAAGCATAATGTATAAAGACAAAATTCGTAAATAAGATGTTAAAGAAATTCAAGTATGTATACAAATTAAAAATGATAATTTTAATTCAAAATAAATATAAAAACAATAATTTAAAGAATTACAACCAAATTGTATAAACATAAATTTATCAATAAATACGAAGTATATCTCAAGAGGAAATAAAAAAATGATAAAAAATAAAAATGAAGATTGTGTAACATAAAATTATGTCACACTTGGACAAAGAATAGAGTGTTTAAATTATATCCGTAGATCGAACGCTTACAGCTTCAATAATTACATTATTATTAATGATATAAGCCAAGAAAAAGCAAAAATTCCCAAACCATACAATAATTCAACTAAAGAAAAAAAAAGAAGGGAAACAAATGCATTTAAATCACAGTAAATAAACCTTTAAAAATAATCCATACTTATATACATGCATGGAATTTCTTAAATTAAAAAGGTTATAAAACTTATATCCAGTTCAGCAAGTCATTTGATGTTTCCAAACATTAAAATTTGGTGCTATAATACTACTTCAAACACTATTGAATGTTTCATTGCTTTCGGAAAGCTAAAGAAATCTTGTAAATTATCTTATCCTATCAAATTTAAAAATTTCTTTTAAAAATACTTTATACGGGTTTACTCAGAAAACGAACTTAAGTATTAATATTTTATTTCTACAATAAACAATAGTTTAAAACAACTTTTAAAAATCATAAAAATAGAGATATTTGTAAAAAAAAATATATGTCACCATCTGATGGCATTTAAGAGGAAAACTTTAAAAAAACTCCAAAATCTATATTTATAAAAATATAAGTAATAAGTATATAATATTTATAAGAATAGAAATATATAAGTCTTAACTAAGTATGATGCCGCAAGATTCGAAATCGTTTATAATTCTAAGCAATCGATGATATTTTCTGAAATAAGTTCAATGCCAACAGAAAAAGTATAATATATTGTAAACATTATATTCGAATTCTGAATTTCCTTATACATGATGTTAAGCAGTTTTGAAATATTTTAGGTTGCACTTCTGAAATTTTATGAAATTTGTCAGGGAATTTTATAAAATACTGCTTGGATTCTTAATGTCTATTCGACATTAATATGACATTATTTTCTCTGGAGCACAAACATTTACTAAAGTTATCATAAAACTAGTAGTAATATGATATACACGATTAGAATAGCCATATTCTCAGTAATAAATACTAATGGTTTATTCGATATCTTGATTATCCTATAAGATCTATTTACCTACTATATTTATGATTCAGTTGAAAACAATACTACCAAAAATATAAACCATATATTAATTTCTATAGTGTTCAGGTTTCTAATATATTTATCAGCGGTACATTAAAATTGATTTGCTAAGGTATAATCAATTGGAAGATTCAATATATCTGAAAGAAAAACGGTATTTTTTTATAATTATATTTGATAAAAAAAATTAAGTTACATAGAAATAAACTTATCCGTAGCGTAAGAACAAAATCAAATACTTACTTTTAATAATTTAATTCAGCACAAATTCTGAATATTAGAATTATATGAATTGCTTATTTTACTTGAGCTTTGCTTTTTTAAATTAAGAGAATTTAAATAATCAACAAGATTAATTTCAAGTACAGCACAATCTCTCTCCTTTGAAGGACAAAATTATACATTACATTTACACTTGTTTTTTTGTAAAATATTTAATCAAAACTACTGTAGAATTTATTATAGAAACTAAAATTATGTATATGTATATATATAATTGGAAAAAAGCACATCAGTCTCATTTTGAATAAATTTTAGCACAGACAGATGATTTAAGAAAATGCGAAAAACAATAATAATACAGCTTTTAGAATTTATGAATTTGGTGCTTATTTCTGCTGCAATGAATTATATGATCGATTAAAAAACAGAAAATTCATTAAAATGAAAATTCGATTTTCTTAATTATTTGCATTTAATGATTGTAACAGATTAAATCTTAATATTGATGAATTCGAATGAACTGATTGAAGTTCTTTCTTCATTTTGCAGTGCGAAATATTGTAATGGATTATTATTTGAGAAAATGGAGGAAGAGAGAGTATATAATTGTTCAGTATAATGAAACAAAGGTATATTCAAAATTTCTTATTTAATGTAACATTTGGACTGGTCTAAGATATTGGGTTTTTTAAAATTTTACAAACTTATAGGAGTAAAATAATAGTGAAGGAAAGAAGTGATACCAAAAAAATGTCATTGTCGAAATATATTTCTCTAACAAAATTGAATAATATTTAATAGAAATGTTTCAATGGAGAAGATGGATTTTAGAAAATTTATGTAAAGTAGGAAATATTTTTATTTTAAAAACACCTTTATACCTCAATTCATTTTATGTTTATAATTATGTATACCTGTTTTCTAAAACATTGTTTCCTATTTCCATTGTTTTTTTTTCATTTTGCATTGAAAATGAACATGCATACAAGTATATAAATCATATGTAAATCATTTTAATGCTTAGTACTTTATTTAAATAAAACCTTGAAGAATTGCATAAATATAATAATATAAAACTAGTAAAAGTAAAAAATGGATTTGATACTTTATCGTAACAGCTTTGCATAATATTATTCTATACATTTATTTATCAGAAGGTTTTGAACAAAAGGGTTTTTAAAAATATTAATATTTAGAGAAAATATTAATATTTAAAATTAATACTTTCATCTTAGTAAAAAAATGGATTTTTTCTGTAAAATTCTATTCCATTTTAGCATGCGTAATTCAGCTACTAAAATATAAAAAAAAATAGAAAATCATATTATGATGAAAACCATCTAATAAAGTAAAATAAATTCAGATATATGATGTTTAAGAAATATTTTATAATATAAATGAAAAAAAGAAATCAAATAAATGAATAGAAATTGTTATATTTTTCATTTCATTACATGCATTAACAATTTACGGCGCATTTAATTTTTCATGCAAAGAAATGAGTAATCAAATTTATACACACTGGTCTATAGACCATGAAACTAACTATTAGTTTATGAATAGTTTTGTTTTCGTTCTTTCCGTGACATAAAAATTAAAATAATTCTGGTACCTTAGGATCAGAAACAGTCTTAATAATTTGCTTAACTTTATTTTAATTCTTCATAAGCTTCCAAATAAGAATCATTTAAGCGTAACATCGTCCCATGATAAGGGCGAATTACACTGAATCTTTACAAATTTATTTAATTGTTTCCTATGAGGACACGTCGATATTAAATAGATTTCTTTATATTGTTTTTGTACCACATCGTGTCTGTGTACTACTTTCCTTCATCTTTTTGACAGTTTTCTAGTGTTGATTGATTTTGATAAATTACTTGTCAATGACAATTTTCACCTAAGTGGAGATAAATAAACTCATGGCATTGAATATGAAAGTAGATTTTCCCCCACAATACACTGGTTTTGAAGTTTAATACAGAAAAAAAATGCCCCTATATCAATATAGATATTTCAAGGAAATCAATCATAAATTTACTCTCACTCAAATGGACAAGTGACGGATGAAAAACAAATACTGTGATATATCCTACTTTTGAAAGCCACTCATTTTTAAATGACGTTTTTGACAATAAGATGACCTTCGATCAAGACATATTTTGATATACTTTCTAAGAAACAACTCTTAATATTTAAAGAATGCATGCAAATTTGGATTTTAATCTGGTAGCTTTTAAGCTTGTTTTCCGCAAACTTTTTGACTGGAATTTATATTATTGCTTCCGAAATAGAAGATTCAAATTGTCAGATATCTTAGTTGATGAAAACAATTTTTAACTTTCTTTAGGGAAATTTTGTTACGTTTTATTAGAATTTTGTTGAAACCTCAAAAAACTGAAAAAAATATATGCTATCTAAGAAATTATATTTATTTAATTTTCTTTTCATTACAACACATATATTCTTTTACGAATTTTTCAATTTTTGTCAATTTCTTTAGATATAATGGATTTCATAAGTATAAAAATAAAATATGAAGACTATTTAACTAATTGACAGATAATTTATTGTTAATTACATTTCAGATGGAACAAATGATCCCTTTATACACACTATGTAGTTATTGTGATAATGATAAAGAAATGAACTTATTTATGCAAAAGCGCTTTGTATATAAAACTGAAAAAGCGTAACAGATATAGGGTATTGTGAATTTCCTAATATTTCTGCACTCAAAATTCAGAGGAAGATCATTTTTTGGTCCTTGGAAGGGAATGCCTGACTGTTATTTGATGTTTAAAAAACTGACGATGAAATCAGAAATGAATTTTTAAACGTTATTGATTTCTAACACAAACCATCAAGATGCTGAGTACTTGGTGTTAACTTTAATATTGATAATCTTTTAATATTGATGTAGCAAAATCATTGAATGAAGTACCATGTGTGTGTATTAAGCGTGTCATCAGTGCTGACACTTACAATGGAATCATATCCAGTATGAAGTAAAATTTGGTTTTAAAAGCGTCACAATCGCAAAAAAAAATATTTTGTATGGTAACGAGTGTCCATGGCTATAGTTGTATTCACTTGAATGTAAGTGTTCTTATAGTTTGCGAATTTCTTTTTCAAAATAGAGGAAGATAGTACAGATTCAGGCTTGGTTGTCCCAAACTCACTAAAGGAAGAGTGAAGTTGTGAATGCCATGTGAAGAGGTTATAAATGTTCGGTTGTTGAACTGCATCACACATGTATTCCCTGACTTTAATGGAAGCTAATATTAAGTGTTAATAATGAGAACAATCCATCCTAACATTTCTGTAAAAATAAATTCTTGACCTTTTCGAACCATATACTTTTATCTGATCAAATTGCTCTGCATTTCTATTAACACATCAGTGATATTTTAGACTATCCCAAGATATTTGGCCCAATAGCAATTATGGTCATTAGCTATTGAATTATTAGATATTGCTTATTATTGGCTGCATATTAAATATTGGCTATTGTTGGCTACATACATTATTGTTTTCACGAAATACCACACATACACATGCCACAGTCATATTACACATTGGCTAATATTGCTTACGTCATTGGCCAACACAGTCATATTATACATACACATTATTGGCTACACACACACAGTCATTATTACACATTGTTGAATATCAAATACATTACACATACACATTGAAGTCATATTGTCATTATTATTACACACAGTCATACACATACTGACAGCTCTGTTGGGATACACACACATACACATTAGTTTATATTATTAAGACACATTATTATTATACATTATTATTACACAGAAAGCTTGAGTTATTGACACACATTTTCATTATTATTATTGGTTGCTGCCATTGGCCACATACGTCATTGTCATTAGTTATATTGTTGTTATTGGCTATTATTGGTTGCTGGTTATTATGACATAACACAGCTTCATATTGTTGGCTACATACACACACAGTTTGATATTATTATTATTATCATGTTTATATATATATATATATTATTATTAGTTATATATATATATATATATATATATATATATATATTGTAGCGTAGAATGAAAGTCAAATAAAGACTACAGAGTTCATTCTCAACTTTATAGTCCAAGAAATTTAAGGTATCCGCCTACCTTTAAAACGCTATTTTCAGTTGCAAAAGTCAATTTTTTTTAATTTAAGTTATATTAATAAAGCCGCATTTCTTAGCCTTCTAGAACAGTTTCAATTTTGTTTCTATCTTACAAAGAACTTGAGTTATAAGCATTTTATTAATACTCTGTGTCAAATTTTAGAACTGGAGGTAGCATTCTGCTACCGGAAATGAACTTCAATGTTTGTTTTTCATTGATATTTTACGTAATATTGCCATCAAAATATCTTCCAACATGCAAGATGAATTTCCTAAGACCCACAATGCAAATGAATCTTTTAATGGTGTAATATGATAAAGAGTACTAAAGGAAGTTTTTATTTGTTTGAAAACTATAAAATTGGGTGCATATGATGCAATTACACAATTTAACGTAGGACATCAAGGCTGCTTAAGAGTCTTATCTAAGCTGAACTTTGAAAATCCGGGCCACTTCACTGTAAAGGGATACAAAAAGTTGGATTACAATCGAATCAGAGATTTAAGCGTTGTACAACACCTGTTACATGTAAGCGTAGGAATGTCTTAAATGCCATCAGGAAGAAAAAAATAACTTATTTTAGTAATACAGATAATGAACTTTACAAATCAGGGGCCTTTTAATGTTAAATGTTTATTTAATTAGGTAAGTTTCTGGATATAAACGTATTTTCAGCTTTTTCTCCAAATCAAGATTTTTCATATTTTGCTTTAGCGCAAAACATCGTATTCGAAAAAGTTATGTATATAATGTTATGAAACTTTCATGGAATACTCTATGAAAGTGTATTCAGGATTTGAATCTCTCTAATTATTTTAATGGCATTACTTTGAGTTTTATTGTTGATAAAATCATAGCATTTCACAAATTTGTACGTTTCATCTGTATGTTAAAGTACAGCTTCCTATAAATATTTAATTTCCAGTGATATAATTATGAGAGAGGTACAAATCCTAAAGTAGATTAAATTCATCATAAAAAAATTAGAGAAATGAAGTATCTCTACATAAATTTCAGTTTTGGTGTTTTGCACAAGTGCCATTTTACTGCTGATTTTATGTATTTTTTGAGCTGAAATATTAAAACAATTAATAATTTATGCAAATTTTACATTGTATTTTAAGTATTTAACCATATCTTATTGTATAATGTATACAAAAAATTATTTTTTCAATTATTTAAAAAAAATTCTCTTCGAAGGTAGGCGGATACCTTAACTGGAACCATAAAGTATTAGAATTAAATATTAATAAAAATTCTCTGTAATTGATGATAATAGGGTGCAATGCATTACATCTATATCCTATTTACGACTTTACAAGAAGTATATATATATATAAATAAATATGTGTGTGTGTGTGTATTCTGGTCTGATTTCTTATAACAGGATTCCATGAAAAATTAGGAATTCCCTTATCAACAATTTGATTGTTTTGTTCAAAACAGGGTTTAAATCTTAGGATATGGATTACATCGTTTGTTTTTCGTCGTTTACAGATTTCTACTATACTTTCTATTTCATATGAAACATCGGATAAGTGTTGAGTGATTCGATACGGTCCAAAATAACGTCTTAAAAGATTATCGGAAAATCCAACCTTTCGTATTGGTGTAAAGACCCAAACTTAATACCAAACTAATCTCCTTGGCTTATAAATAGCTGGTCGATGTTTTTGATCATAATAACGTTTATCTTCAGTCTGGCTTGGATAATATGTTTTGCTCGTTGCCATGTCTCAAAAGGCCTAGTGATTAGATGTTGTAGGTAATTATCATGTGTTTCAGTATCATTCGGGAGAATTATATCGTTAAATGCCAGGATATCTCTTCCGTGAAAAGGAGAAGGAAATGAATGAATCCCGTCGTGTATTCTTTTGCTGAATTATGTGAACGTCGCATAAAGTAGAATGTACTCCCAATTTCTTTGTTCGACATTTACGTACATGGACAGCATGTACTCTAATGTACTTTTAATTTTTCTGTCAAACCTTTGGTCTGAGGATGATACGAAGTCATCAGAAGATGCGAAGTCTGGCCCAAATGATTCACGCCTTTCACAATATTTGATAAGATCGAGAGTCACCTATCACTTATCGTTTCTCCGGAAACACCGTGTTTCAATGTAATTTCTTCAACAATGAAGTTAGAGACTTGGATGATCTCAGCAGATAGTAATACTTTTGTAACTGCGAATCTAGTTGAGTAATCTGTACACACAATTATTATTATCCTATTTTCGTTTCTTATAATGGGAAAGCGACCTAGTAGATCAATTACGTTTTTTGTAACTGGAAAATCAGGCGGCTTTAACGGGTGAAGTTGACCAGTGGGTAGTTTTTGGAGGAGATATCCTTCTTTAACATTATCTCGAGTGTGACACATATCGGCGAATGCTGAAATTAAGTCCTGGCCAATAGAATTTTCTTCTTATTCGGTCATACGTCTTAGCAAACCCGAGATGACAAGCAGTTGACGCATCATGAAAAATATTTAGAATACAAGGTTGAAATTATTTTGAAACGACCGAGAGCTATTAGTGTCCCAAAGGATCATAGTTCCTTTTGTACAATACATTATCTATCATATTATAGCTTCGATATTCCTTACCTTTTTTAAGAGACGAAGACTTAACTTTCTTTCAAATATGGCTTTTATACATTGTCCATTCACTAAGACATTGGTCATGTATTTATCTTCCAAATTAAACAAAATCCTCTGCGTCAGAGGATTTTTTTTCTTTTTCATTTGAGATCTTACCTCCAGAAAAGTGCGCCTGGCTTAATTTCCATCATTGGTTCGGTGAGGAGAACGACTAGGGTGGTTTGTTAGCGATAATGATTGCTGTAGACTGAAGGAGTGGCGAGAACATGGAAAAGAGTTTATGTAATTATAAGTTATAAAATACCGGGTGATTACAATTAAAGTTACAGTAATCAGAAACCTGTAGAGCCCGTTCTGTTTATCGGATTTTGATGAACTTGGAATATATGCTATATGGACTATGCAGCAATGGTTTCTGCAATAAGAAATAGTTCAAATTTTGACCACTAGGAGAAAATGTGGTGCTCAAAGAAGAACCAAAAATATGTTAGAATCGTTAAAATTTATTCAATTACAGAATATGCTCAATATGTGCTCCATTGACATCAATAACGTATGCGAAAGCGCATTATAGCGTTTTCAATGTTAGCGCGAAGCAACTCACGAGGGATTTCAGCAACATGATATATAATACTAGCTTTCAAATAAGGTAAAGTTCTAATTCCTCCTTTATAAACACGGAATCAGAAATCCCCACAACCAGAACTGACTGGGACTTAAGTCGGGTGAACAAGAAGGCCATGCATCCGGATAATGTCTGGATATATTATTTTATCGCTAAAGTTAGCACTAAGCAGGGCTTTGACTTGACGTCTAATGTGAGTTGCTCGATCTTGCATAAAAATAGTGGTTTGCAAACATTGTCGTTCCTGTAAAGCAGAATAATTTGCTCTTGATGGAGTTCACTGTACCATGCACTGGTAACATATAATCTTTTAAGACATATTGAAGTGAGAGTTTCAAAGAAAATGATACGAAAATAAACTCGGCAATAAATGCACACCTAATAGTCACATCAACAGAATGCAGTGCTGTTGATACAGGGCATTAGGAGGTGAAGTATCCCATATGCGGTAATTTTGACTATTCACAGCTCCATCTCAATAAAAGTGTGCCTCATCTGACCATAGAATTTTTCAAGGCCACGCGTCATCAACTTCTATTCTCGCCAAGCAAATTCAAGGCATGTCTTGTGATCTTCAGATTTCAGCTTTTGCACGACGTAGATCTTATACGGATACCATTTTAAAATGTATCGCATAATTTTTCACACTGTCGACCACGGAATTTTCAACTTGCGTGACAATAGATAGAGGCTCTTTCATGGTCGATAGATAGCTCTTTCAACCACAGAATTAGTGAATTCTTCGACAGTTTCAATCAAAACCGGTTTCCGTCCTCTTCCGGGCAGCACACCCAAATCTCCAGTCCCTTCAAACTTCTTGACCATCTTCTTAAACTAATCCTCGATATTGGACCTTTACGCAGATGCTTTGAATGACGATATTCACGCAGAACAGCTAAGTGGTTGCTGCTGTTTCGTTGCAGTTAAGTTGTTTGCGGCTAAATGGTGACGGTAAAACAGTTTTACCAGTAAAGCTCGATCTTTTTCTTTTGTAAGGGCATGATTATCGATGAGAAACGCAAGTTCATATAGAGGTCTTACGGATTTGCATAAGGAATATTCGATAAAAACCACCTGATAGTCGAAATTTGTACTATTTTCTTATTGAAGAAATCCTTTTACCATGGTCCACATAGCATATATTCAAAGTTTCATCAAACTCCAATAAACAGAACAGGTTTTACAGGCCTTTGAATAGTGTAACTTTAATGAAAACCACCCTGTATCTATGTCTTTGGATCGAAAATGCCATAAGATACGTGCAACTCACCGCTTCTTCTTCATACTTGAATAAGTCTAGCAGTATTTAAAGAACAATTATTCTCCTGGAAAACGAATCTACTATTTATAAAATTATATATAAATCAAGTTTATATTACTATAAATAAAGTTTACTTAAAGGTATCACCTGGTTACCTAAAATGTCTCCATACTTCCTTACACTTACTTGATCTTCTAGAGTTATGATAAGTTCTTCAGAAAGCCACTTGAATACTTCCCAAATTATAACATAGCTGTCTCTATACATTACAAGCGTTTGTTTTAGATATTTTGTGCAGGCGTGCTCCAAACGTAAAAAAATCCAAATGAGAGAAATAACGTTTATGGTGACTCAAATGACCATATTACTATCTTTCAAGCCTCTTTTGACTAACCAATATGTTTAAGATACCATTTGAGACTTAGTTTTGCATTCAAATTTATGACAAAGGACATAGGAATATATATTATGCCGTATATTTCATGTAACTCTTTAGAACTACAGTTTCTTGACGTTAATTGTTGATGCAGGAATCTGCAAATAATTATTTAGTTTTATCAGTCGCTTTGACTGTAGTTGTCTTCTTTTTGTATGACGTAACCCGCTTAAATATTCGACTGTCTCCCGCAGTCAGCCTTCACTTTTCACCCCTGTTGAGTGTGACGATGTTGATTTCCCTTGTATACTGTATACTGTCATGATTTTCCAGACTGTAATTATATCTCTAGATACCCACACCAATAGTGGTTATATTTGCTCCTGAAAGGAGAGCTCCAACAATTGTCATTATCTCAAATTTTGTGAAGTTCTCATCTCGCAAGACATAAAAGACAAGACAGTTCTGAACTTCATAACGATTTGTAGACATTAGAAAAATGTATCAACCATTTTCAAGTAATAAATAGTTGTGATCAGACATTTAGGTAATTAATAATAAAAATGTTAATAAACACTATTTATATGTATATAAGAATATCTATTATATTTCGATAATTACCTACCTACATATATATATATATATATATATATATATATATATATATATATATATATACATATATATATATATCGGGGAAGTTTGGTACCATTGAACTAGTTTAACCCCGCTTAATCGGTCCTCAGCCCGATATTGCTTTTAGACTTGCTGGGTTCCATATTTTCATTTATTTTTCTTTCATTGTTACATTTCTTTCTGGATTTTTGTCTTTTTAAGTGTTTTAAATTATTCATTCATAGATTTTCAGTATATATATATATATATATATGTGTGTGTGTTTATTTCAGCTAGTTAGTTTTTATACTAGTTAGTTTTTGAATTTTCAATTAAATTAGAGTTGTTTAATTACTTTTCCAATGTTTCTCCGTAATTTTTGTAAACTGTGTTTTATTATTAGACTGTTCTTTTGTTTTATGGAATTATTAATGTTTGTGAAAGTTTAATAAAGCTATAAAGAGATTTGTTTAGCTATTTTAATATAAATTTTTTTATAAATATATGTTAATGTTATAGATGTCTTAAGTGTAATTTTTTCCTTTGGTTGAATTGTAATACTTTCTTTTTTTTTTTTAATTTTTCTATTGTGAATTTCAATTTTTGTTTTATTTCCTTTTTTTAAATTTTATTAGTCTTTACATTTAATGATAATGTTATTGCTGAAAATGGGGTGGATCAAAACTTGAAACATGTTTCAACATATATTTTCCACTCTAATATGTAAAACAGTATTAAATAATATTATTTGCATTTTTGTATTGCACTATAATTCTTTTCTCTTGATTTTTACTGCACAGTTTAGGTTTATATGATAGTTAATTTGATTGTAACATTTTATTATTGGTTTATATTTATATTCAATTCATATTATTATGATACTAGTAGTTTAGTAAATGCTAACATATTTTCATTACAATATTTTTTTTTTAAATTTTTAACTAAAGGTATATTTAAGTGACTAGATAATAGGCTTTCATATTGTCAATTATTCTTTTTATCAGGTATTATGTAGTTTATAATTTTAGTAGTTTTTGTTGTGCAATTAAATATTTGAAAGAAATATAATATTATATTATAAATTAATATATATATGAATATTTTATATATATATATATACGCTTAATTCAAATTATCCATTTTCAACATGTATAAAAAATAAACCAATAATTAAAAGTTAATAAAAGCTAATTAGTTATAAATATTAATTCAATGGTTAAAACGGACTTAATAAAAAATTTACTAAGAAAAACTTATATATAAAGACGACAATATTCCTCGAACCATTTGTATCTTATCACATTGCCATGGCATGGTACGTTAGAATATTTTTTTTCGAAATGCACAAATTATGAAAATATTCAGTATGTACATCGATTCTCTTTCAAATGTTAGAAAAACTCAACAGAAGAAGAAAAGAAATCTCTCCTTCTTGAACCGAATCTGCACTCCGCCAAATATCCAATGTGATTTTCTTTCTTGACCTATCCTGGATTTCTTTTTCTTCATTTACGACATGAAACTGGGAAGTATATTCTGAATCAGTAAATTTCTCGCTCCATTATATTCGTAATTCTTGCAACGCAGTTAACCAAATTTCTTTGTGACCGTTTGCTCGATACTTGATTTTTGTATATACAGAATTTACGAGGCCATTTATCATTCGCTCTGTGCCACTGTGTTCTATATTAGCTGTATAACTATTTGATGCAGGCTGCACACCCCCAGTTATCATTCAGATATTATTTTTGTAAGTGTTTGAACTAAATTCATTTCTGATTATGTTGGTTTGAACGAGTGATATTTTTATAGATATTACTGCTGTGAATATGATAAATAAATGTTGACTTTTGAATATTGAAAACATTCGCTATTACTTATCTTAATCAGATAGAGTGTGATATACAATTATGTTCGCACATTTTATTAACCGTTTATTTTAAATAAATATAATTATTTGCTTGCTTATAAATAGAAAATGAATTGCAAATTATAATCAAAGTTAAAATTCTTTAGTATTAAGCTATATAATTCTAATGTAATTACATTTTTATAAGAAATTTCGTTATCTTTATAATAATAATTTTTCAAAAGTTTTTTTTAACTTCTATGTTTATAATAAGATTTTATGATATTTTTATTGCAACTAATAGTTAAAATGTTTATGGTAGAGTTGATCAAAGTATTTCAAAATGTATAATAAAATATTATTAATATTAATAAAATTACTACATTAAATATAGTTATGGTATTATTAACTATACAAAAAAGAAACATATTCCATTTATAGTTATGGTTTTAAGGATTTATTTAATTCAATGCAAATTAAGTATTTTATGAAATTCTTGTTATTCTTTTAAAAAAAATCATATCAATGTATTTATTTCATATGGAAATACTCAATTATTTAGTGAATTTAGTACTGAAAGAAAGATATGTTATTTTTAATGATAATAAAAACAAAGAAAAGGCCTTTCACAAAAAGTGGTCGTAGTAGTAAAATTCTAGCTAACATACATTTATACCTCTGTGAAAAAAAATTATAGATCACATTAATTTAAATGAATTAGGTACGTAGGTGAGATTATAATTTTTTCAAAGTAATTGTGATATAATTGTTTAACCAAATTTATAATTTTATCCAAAATTTTAAAATTAATAGAAACTGATAATAATATTGTTCAAAATTAGAATTTAAAAGGTAAATTAGAAATGATTGATAATAAAATTTATAGAAATATTTATGACAAAAGAGATGATATTAATTTTTTTATTAAATAAGGTAAAGTTTTGGGATTATAAAGCTACCGTTTCACTTTAAGGAAATATTTCAAGAAATTACATTCTAAATAAGGAAAAAGTATTTACGAGTTCTTTAGTTTTTCATGACAAATTAATTAATTTTTATGATAATGAATTTTACACAAAATTTGAAGCTAATTTTCCTAGAAAGTTTTAAATACATAAATTAAAATAAAATGTTATTCAATAATGAAAATTTTTATGCTTATAGTTTTGAAATAATTCTTAGGCTATTTAGTTATTGTCTAGTTATATTCATTTATTTATTTGTTTTTATTATTCAAATTCTGACATTGAATGCCGTTGGTATTAAGAAATAAAAATTTTACTTCTACTGAAATGTAAAAAGAATTTTAATCTGCCATCTTGTCATTCTTCAGTTATAAATGATCTCTCTTGTGTTGAGTAGTTTTTAAATGAGAGTTTAAATTTTTACTATTTTCTGTTTATTATAGTAAATTTTCAATTATGAAAATTAGTTACTTCTTAATCTTTATTAATTTATTATTATTTTTATGGTATTATAAGAGTTTGTTTTTCTGCCGCAATTTTTGATGTTACTGTTCATTAATTTTTGATAACTTATATTTCTTTTATAGAATAGTCATGCATCCCCAATAAACTAGTATACAGTCGATGAAAACAATTTCATTATTTCCAAATTTTCCTTGTTTCTTAGTCTTTTCAAATGTATTTTATTTACTTTTCTTATGATTTTAATGTTCTTGTATGCAGCAAATACATTATATTTTTGTTTTATTTTGTTCATAATGATTATTTTTTTTATTTTCACGTTTTTAATTTGCTTCTATTCAATTTTATTATATATATATATATATATATACAACATTTTAATGAATCATATTAGGATAACTCTCTGAGTATTAATGCACAAAAAATTAAATATATTTTTACAGTCTAAAAGTAGTCAATAATAGATTAGATGATTCCCTTTTTAAGCTATTTTTTATCTTAATGAGACATTTATTTCTCAAAAATTCTGCCAACTGAACAGTTAATTTTAAAGACAGTTTTCCATAATAATATATGGTATATAGAACAAAATTCTGCGAATAATAAATAATTAAAATATTTTCATCGAAAAATATATCAATACATTAATTTTTGAAATATTCTGAAGACGTAGGCTAAGTTGAATTAAATTAAAACGTTAGCCTGGGTGATGTTGAAGAAAAAGAATTTACAAAATGCTGGTGTTCACACGGAGAACGTTAGAGTGATTAGGAAAATGTAATTAACTTGAGAACAAATTCTGTAAATGCCTTCTTGGAAAATTTAAATTTAAATTAGAAACCGAGTAGTAGATTTGCTGCGTAGCAGAAACTTAATTTTCGTAAGAGAAGGTTTCTTGTAATCTTTCTTTTTATTTTCCTAAGGTATCTTATCTAAATAAAGAACACGTTTCAAAATGAAATTTTAAAGGCTTAAAAATTTAACTGATTTGTTTTGTAAGTAATTCGGTTTCACCAAAATTACAAATAAAAATTATTATTTCGATGAAATTATTAAAAAAAAACTTTAAGTCTTTAAGTATAACACTGCGTAAATAAGCATTAAAGTCATTTGGATCTACGTGGCACTTATGTTATCCAAACCTATGACAAAAATTTAATTTTAGATATTTTCATCCATACTTTTTTGTGTGTATTTGTATGATGTTTTTCAAACGTAGTTCAAAACGTCTTGAATTGGAAGAGATATTGCATTATTAAGGCAAATTGTTGTTGCTACTGTTACTCAAACGGTTAGCAGAACGGAAACGAAACAAATATAATATTGATTCATAAGTTAGTCCTGATTTGCTACCTACTCAAATTACAGCTGTTGACAGGTCGAGCAATCGCACCCATTTTGCATATTGTTATAACCCTCAGTGAGACCTGAATTCCTCATTATGCACCAGAAAAAAGTACAAACAAATTATTAAGTATATTACTGTAAGTATTTTGAAAAATGGCGAAGATGGGCTCATCTGACGGAAAAGTTATGATGGAGTCCTTGGAGTTGCGAAAGGCATCATGATCACGAATATCAGAAACTGAGACTTAGATAGCTGTCCAGTGAGTCATGATATCTTGTAAAATGAAACCATTTTTGATGCTATGAGTACCAATAACAACATGAAATTTATAACAACATGTTGAGCAACCCACACAAAAATGTTTTCTTACAGCATTGGGTGATTTTTTTTAAAACTTTCTAATGTTGTAAAATAAAATTATTAACTTTTGTTTCATTTTAATACGCTCGGTGGGTAGTGGGGCTAATGATAGTTAAATTTGGTCGACCTAAGTGTATGACAATCCTAAGTCCTCCCGTTAGCATAGTGGGGGTGCTTATAGATGTAGGGGCCTGCTCAGGTGTCGTTCTCGTCAGTTGACTGACATTCAGAATTACCAACAACCCTCGTGTTGCTTCTTGGTGTGACGTTAATAAACAATCATATAATCTTTTTACTATGATGCTGGTTGAAGATATATTTACATATGTGTTATTCTCATAATTCGTTCACATATATTTGAAATTATGTCTTTCTTAAAAATTGGTATTGCATTAATTAATTTCTTTTTCTTTTTTTTCTTTTTTTGTATGACTGAACAAGTGATAGTTTCTTTAGAAGAAAACATATTGAAAAAAGTATCAAAATGAAAAAAAATAGTAAGATAAATATCTAAAAATAAAATCTTGAAAATGAAATTGAAGAATAATTTAAACAGAGGGGGAAATAATATTTTAAATTTCACTCTTAATGGCAGTACGAAAAACAGTTTAAAAGAAAATTTCATTTTATTGTTGCTTATAAAGTGAATTTTATTATGAATCCTTTAAATGAAACTTAAATAAAAAATAACAAATCAAATACATTCATTAATAATTATATCTATATGTATTCAAAACGTTTCAAAATGAAATATAGTCTGTTATTAAATAAAATATACCTTTTTTTATTCTTTTAAATGGCATTTCTTTTTTAAATATTACAAGCAAAAGACCTAATTGCTTCAATTTTATCTTTTAGTTAATTAGTTTTGCTTATAAATTGTGGAAAATATTAATACACAGGTGATGATATTTTAATTTATTTTCACAGTTATTAGTTAATATACTTTCATTTTTTTTTCTTTTTAGTATATTGTTTAATATTTTAAAATATTAATTCAGAAGAACAGATATGTTTCTTACGTACTTTAATATTTAAGCTGCACATAAGTTTAAATTTGAAAGGCATTGGTATTACAGTGAGAGAGCACAAACTCTCTGAGATTTTAATTAATATTACATAAAGAAAATTAAACTCGATATGTGATAAAAAATCTTACCTGAAGAAGTAAATCATAGAAAAGAATAAAAACATGGATACACAAGATTATAATTAAGGGTTTGCTTTCCTTGAAACGAAATTGCTTTTATTTATTATTATTATAATAATAATTTTTTTTTTCTCATTTTAAATTCTTTTCTGTTCCCGGAAAAAAGTTTTATGCTTTTCTACTTCTTGAAAATAAATTACAACAGTAAGATAGGTATTTTATTCATCGTAATATATCCATAATATCTCACTCAAGATTAATAAAATATGCATCTTACCTTTATCTAAAATGACGTTTGCTTATAATGTTTCACAGTTGCAGCAGAGGAAAATATTTAACTTACCTCAATTTGCTTAATCTCCTTATTTAAAACTCTACAATAAAGTTTTTAATATTCAAATTATTGCAAATTTATTCGAATGTGGAGCACATTTATATTTATCATTTGGAGCCTACTATTAAATTCATGCATGATATGGACATGACAATACTTAGAATCCTTTGAAACATCTGCTGAAAAAATCATTTCAATTTTCTTGAATATTTTGTTCGTAATAAATCTCAATGTTTATAAACTAATAAAATGATCCATTTTAAATAAAGGTAATAGATTAGCTGAATAAAATATCCATGAAAAAAAGCTTTATAAATCCACAGCTAAAGTATACAAATTTAAAAAACAACTTTCCTTTGTTTATCTTTCTTTAATCAACTATTCAATGATATTGAAATACGAAACAAAAATTCACCATTTAAAATATTAGTCATTTTCTTATTTATTATTTGTGGATACATGTTAAAATCTTGGAAATGGGCAATAAGGTGATTTTTTGTTTGGGCTCAGTGTTACTTATACTGTATGGTTGTGGAAATAAAATTATCAGTACGCAAAATGCCATGCGTGAACAAAAATTGTTGCGTAATATATTGTTAATTGTTTGCATAATGTAAGAATACATTATGAAATCAAATTTGTTAAAATTATGAAACAATTACTCGGATTTTTATAATCCTAAGATAATGTTCAAAGCTGAAGATAAATTTAACTTAAAGACGAAAATTTGTTTTAAATGTGAGATCGAACGTTAACATATTTTCCCTATATATATATTTCCAGGGATCACAATATATTTTTCTGAATAAATCGCTTATCTTCTATTATCATGTTCTTGATTTTCTTCTTGAAATTGTTTTTTTGTTTTCTTTACCGAGAAATAAAGAGTGTAACTTATCAAATCATTCTATATACTTCGCTCAAAACATCTGGAAAAATAAAAAAAAAGAATGAATTTCTTTACTGGAGTTTATATATAATAGTTGGACAAATGGTTTAAAAAAGTTGTAAAAAAAGATATAAATATGCGGAAAAACTGTAAAAAGTGAATTGTTTATTCTAGAAAAGAAAAGGAGAAGATATATATGCATTGCGTTTTGCGGATGGTAGAACATTTTGCCGAAATTATATGTTTCTGTTTTTGGTATAGGAGAGTCTTATTTTACATAAGCAATTTAAATAAAAGAAATTTGAATAAACTATTGCAAAAAGCTTTCAGCTAACGTAAAATATGTATATGAAATGTATAAATATTCATATTGATGTTAGGAGTCAAACTTACAATGATACGCAAAATTTTTATTTTAATTTGTTTCTGTATCTCAATGTATCAAATTTTAACGTTTTAAAAAGATTATTATTCTTATTTTCAGATCTCCAAAACTATTGTTGAAGGCTGTTTCATTATTTTATATGTTTTAAAATGTCGATATTGATTTGAACACTCTCCCACACAATACCTAGAAAAAACAAAATTAATTACGATAAGCGTATTAATAATCATACTTAATTACTGAAAACAGTGGCTTACTTTTTACAAAAGCAATTTAAGAGAACAGTTTCTTTTAAAAACTCCAAACTAAGTTAGAGTCTTCATACTTTTATAGGCTCTCATTCCCTAATATTGAGTACTAGTGGACAAACAAACTTTTAAAATGAGCGAATAGATGTAATGTTGTGATATACTTGAGTTGTTATTGCGGTTGCTTATCCCCCTTGGCATAGACAAACTAAACCAAGTAAAGGATATCATGTCACTCAACTAAATCAAAAACTTTATCACCTTCATTTAACAGCTACCAATAAAGGCACCAATACAATCTAAGGTATGAGAGGAGAAGCAATGGTAGAACAATAGCATAAGTCATCTCGTTTCCTTTGAATATTAGACTCCTAATGTGACCAGTCTTAAGTCTAGATAAAGTGAACTGAGAAGTGCAATAACCGGATAAGTGCAAGGACTGCCCAGGGGACTCAGAGACATACCAAGCGAGTTCTGGAAGGGTCCTCCAAGTCGTGTTTATATTAGCCAAAAACAAGGAGTGGACCTCAGAAGTTCGCAGTCGGTGGAAGGGTCAGGGAAGAGTGTTGGCTACCTTCCCCTGCAAGCAGGTCAGCAACTTCGTTTCCGTAAACTCCACATGCGAGGGAATCCACTATAAACATACAGTACCACCCTAGATCAAAGCAGCTAGTTTTAGAATGATATACTTTCCCAACTTATCCAGGATTATGGCCAATACCTGAAGTACTGTAGTGAGCTTTTGCTATCGGTCAGGGTCTAAACATCATCTGCGTCAGCCTCCATTACAAGATTTAATTCTTCTCTAATAGCAACATGCTCAGAGTGAAAAACTGAGCTATGATCGGGGTTCCTAAAACAATATCTATGTTTTCCTGTACTTGTTTTTATAATAACACCACTAAAAGTTCTTCACGACACAGATCTGCTTAAATCAGAGAAAAGAACGAGATCCCAAATCAATGCAGGCAAGTATTACATAGTACACATTTCTAATCAGAAACAAGAAGCTATTCCTTCTTTTGGAGGGCCTGTCAGGGCGAAATGTATTATATCCGTTAATTCGTAACCGATGTCGTGCAATATGTTTTTTTTTGGAGTAAATAATCGAATCTTTGTGTTTATACATGAGTACATACTTGCAATATCAGTTTATAATTACAGAAAAAAAGTATTTTGTAGTACATTTAACAAGAAAATAATCATACAAAATTTATTGGAATAATCACCTATATAAAATTCTCGGAAATTCTTGATTTTCTAAAATGCAAAACTATAAAATAAGTATATACCATATATCTATAATACAAAGGAATTGAACTTTAGTGAAGCTTTTTTTGTCCTTTCTATGTCTTTTACTTTTCTTTTTACTTGTGTCTTTTAATCTTGTTCTGTGTCTTAGGGGAAAATACTTTATCTGTATTACTAATGAATGAAACTTTTGCAGGCAACCTTCATCTCTGTCCCCCAATAAAATTTGTTCACATTGGATAGTATCAAATTTGACGCACGAAAATGCAGCTGCCACATGCCGAATGTCAAATGGATAAGCCCTAAAAAATATGTCAATCCGAAACATAATTCATAATTCCTCACAAAGATGGATCATCTCTTCCACAAATGTATAGCAGGGCTATGTATTTAATGAATGCACCAAAGTAGCTGACCCCAGGTGAGGCTTATTTATTGCCTTCTTTGTAGAAATAAACACTTTATTACGTATTTTGTGTGGGGAGTCACGAAACAAAAACGGAAGTTCATTCCAAAAAATTTTTTAAGTATTTTTTATAAGAGGATAAAGCAAGAGTTAAAGGACTTTTAAAAGTCTTTATGATAACTTTCACTTCTATGAATTATTAATATAAACAGAAAATTGTTTTTCAAATTCCTTTAAATTTTAATTTTTAATTGAACATTTTTTCCTACGCAATTTTGCTTACTTAAGAAAAATTTTCCCTCTTTAAATGAAAAACTATGAAATGAGGATTCCTTATACATGTATGTACGACATTCGGCTGTTAAAAATATGAATTAAAATATCGTACACATATGTTCGTTAAATAAATCAATAATTCTGTATTTCTTTTCTAGAAATAAAAATTAAATTAATAGTACATCTACTGAAATAAAAATACTGACTTCTGTGAAAACACTTATCAAAGAATATTAACGAAAATGTTCATGAACTTCTACAATATATTAATATACTCATGGACAAAAAAAATAAGCTAATCAAGAAGGAGTCGTCAATATGAAACAAAATTTTACATACTTAATGACTACTTTAATATAAGAAATATAAAATATTTTTATATTTTTTTATTAAAAGAATTAATATAATATTCAGGTAATATAAAAAACACCTCTTTAGAACAGTTGCCAAAGTCACAAAAAATGCTGTTTCTAGTCAGTATAAAGTAGGATTAGTCACTCAGTAAAATGTGTCATTTTCTTTCACATTAGCACGCACTTGACATGTGTTATAAATGCTCTACACTAAACTGGGTAAGCGTGGGTAAGATTTTGAGTTTTGAAGACAATTTTAATCTTATGCCCATTTTGGTGCAAATTATTTATTTTCGTAACTCGTACATCAATATTAAATAAAGCATGATTAATGGAATTTAAGTGTCGTAAATACGAAGTCATTTCATCGTTCTGAATCTTCGCTTTCTATCACCTCAGATATTTTCACTGTCCTAAATGGTCGTGTACTGTCATCCATTAACATAGATTCTGGAATCACTGTACTCTTAACAGACGTCCAGGTATATTTCAGAGCAATATCGCTACTGTATAACATTACTTTTGATGAAGACTTATCAATGATATTCTGCCATTATGCATAAAGCTTTCTACAGCATGCCCCCTCGACTATATCCATGAACTTTATGAACATCTTGTGATTGGTAACGAGTTTCCATCTCTGTTCTCATTAATTGGTGCTTAAATTCCCTCTTCAAGGCGAATCGAGATATATCGGAGGGCATGATTTTGGACCTTTGTTGATGATTCCAATAATTATGTTATTTACTGTAACTCAACTTTCCCCTAACTATAGTTGTGGTTGTAAATGAATGGACTTAAAAAGTTTGCTTGCATACAGGTCAGCTTTCGTCAAACGCAGACAAATCGTTCTGACAGGTATACGAGTATCAGTAACTTTTTCAATTTGTGAACCAATATGATCCGGAGTGATATATCCATTTCATTAATATGAGGAATCCATCCGCTTGTGGTATATACTCTTTCCACAACTATTCGCGGTAATGCTGATGGTAGTGGGAGGAGCATATACACCAAATTTCTGAGAATTACCGTTTTTGGTTTTTTTGTCTCTTTAACTACGAAATAATGCTTTTCGACACATTCGAGCAATTGTATCTCAATAGCCAAAATCTAATGTGTATTAGAGAACGAAGAGGTGAAATATTTTACCCAGTGACTAATCTCTTCCTCCTTCTGCCCAGAAAGGATATTTTCCAAACTTTGGACAGTGATCCAAGTAGCAGATGATTTCCTTCTTTTTTTTAATATTTCTGATAGATACTAAAATCTTACACTTATAGAAAAATTTAAATTTTATTTATGAAACGGTGAACAACATTTTCTTTATTAAAATATGCTAAAAATGTACAAATTACATGAAAATTATTACGTTTTTCCTATATAACGTAATAACATATGAATATTTAAGAAGAATATCTCAATGTAATTAATCATTTTCCGAAAAGTTTGTTATATAACAATGAATGGCACAACACGTAATTATAACTGTAGTATTTAAGTACAGTAAACTATATATATAAGTAAAATATTAATTAATTACTAG
Source organism: Nephila pilipes (assembly GCA_019974015.1). Lineage (NCBI taxonomy): Eukaryota > Metazoa > Arthropoda > Arachnida > Araneae > Nephilidae > Nephila > Nephila pilipes. The sequence goes on along the minus strand of BMAW01029953.1, from coordinate 20,784 downwards.
CCAAGTACGGTACCATTAATCCTTATGATTCTTATTACATCTTTAATCCTCTGAAGTGGAAACAGTTATCATTTGCATAAAATGTGCCACATTAATTACAATTTCCAGCCATTTTTCAGTTTAATAATTTTATTATTGATTTTAAGAATGTAGAAACTTAACGGGAAAAAAAACAATAAGTTATTTCAAAAAACCAGCGCTTATCGTTGAAATTTCCTAAGGACGTACATAACGATGTGATCCATCTATTAGCTTGTAACAGTGTAATTATCGAACATTGATTGGATACATCAAAAGGACGATCATTAAGGAAGAATTTTATTTAGCATTTGAACTTTATTTGTAATTTAATTGGACTTCAATGCAGCCAAACAAATAATTATCGATATTCAATATATTGGTTGTGGATAGTTAAATTCAGATTTTCGGAAATATATAAACAGTCAGATAAGCTCCTTACATTCCACCTGAATCCAAATATATGAGCAACGTGCTAAGAATTCAAAGTGGATTCTTATGCATTACATTCGTGACAAGGGGAATTTTTTCCATACACAAATAAACACTTGTTTAATAGCCAAATTAAATATTACCACAAAAAGACCTAAAACAAGTTCAAGCATCAGCTTTCATTAAAAATAAATCCATTGAAATTTCGATATGCTTTATTTGATGAAGAAGAAAAAAATGATGTCGTATAAGTAAAATAGATAAAATTTTCAAGTATTAACGTAAAGGCAAAATAATTCAAGCTTATTGAAAAGTGATGAAAGCAACAGTTATTATAAGAGAGTTATAAGCATATTTTAATCATTATCTATAAATATTAATTAAAGTCAGAGTATTACCCTCTCATTTGCTTCATCTTAAGAATACCTCTAAAGGATTTATTAAACATTGTTTCATAAGACTTAGTGATTTTTAATGGGAATATTACTTGTGGTTTTACTTTTCGTATTACGTAAATCACAATAACTTATTTCTGTTAAAGGAATGGTCGAAATATGGTATGAAAATGTTTCTTCCCTGTCTTAAATGATTTGCATAATACACATTAAAACTATTAACTTTTTGAAAATGTGTATATAATTTCTACATAATCAGTTACCTATCACTTTTTTTGTTATTTATCAAATTCTGTAAATTTTTGTTTATTTTTTTAAAAAGTAATTTCTTCTTTCATGCACATGTACCTAATTTTTTTTAAAAAAAGAGTTGTTTTAATATACATTTGCTAATCTGTTGTCATACATTTTTTAGTTGAATGAATTTGAATTCCTAGATTTTTTGTAAAATATATTTCTATAGTTTATATTCAATTAATATTATTAGCGAATCACTTAAGATCTTTTTATATTTTGCCCTTTCATTAAATAATGATTATATCTTTGAACACATGAAAAAAATAACTCTGCCTTATATGTGATTTTTTTCGTTTTATTAACTATTCACCAAGAAGCAAAATGAGGGCTATTGGTGACGGACCTCGTACATTGGAGCCTTCCACAAATGTTTGCACTTCTTTGATACATGTGACTGCTTTACCATAGTGGTAATGGTTTCGCGGCTGGCTGCTTTCTTCGAGTTCCGGCTTCGAGCCTTGTTAACATTAAAGTCCTGCCACATGGCGTTAATTGATATAAGATTTTCTTCTGCATAATCCACGGCATAATACATTTTAATAAAATTACGAGGTTCATTCAATAAATCATGAGATATTCCAAGAGATAGTACTTGTTTCGTCGCAAATGATTTGCTTTTAGTACGCATTGTGACACATTAGACAATTGTCTAAATTTGAGTTTCTAGTGTTCGGGATCATTACACATTTCCCACTTCAAAAATGTTTCGTCATAACTTTTTCGGCCAATGTGATCATCCTCCCTTTTTTTGGAAAATATTTACCAGATGCAAATCAATGATTTAATTCTTTTCTGATTTACCGTGATGAATGAATTCAGGTCTCACCAATGATGACAACTCGAAGCAAAAAGACGCCAACAACTCGATGTTGCAGATATCAAATTTTAATTTGGCAACAAATGAATACCGAATCGAAACTAACTAATGAATCAATATCCAATTTGTTTCGACTTTATTTAACAGAGGACAACGTCCAGTGGTAAGAATAATTTAAGTTATTGCTACCATCTGTCTTCTAATGAAAGTACCTTTTGAACATACCTCGTATTAAAATACAGGGAATAAGACTGATGAGTTAGCCTTTACAAGCTGAAAAAAACTTAATAGGCATATTAGTAAGAGAGACAGATTAGAAGATTTGAACAAAGAGATTAGTCATATGCTTACACAGAAATGAAGAAATTAAAGGACTAAATTATTGATGTGAAGTAATTATCAATCAATGGATACTTAGTTGAAGCGTTTTACAAGTTTGATACTGATTCAAATTTTATTACAAGTTAAGTACTGATTCAGTTATATGTTTAGTACTGGCTCAGATTAATTAGAAATCTATTGTATTAGTCTTTAGGGGCAGATATGTGTGGCGATCCTCTACATTCCTGGTAAATATCTTGATATTTGATTATACTTGCGGAGAGAAAACACAGTTAATTATTTGTTTAGATTACCTCTTGCCTGTGGGAACTTTTGTGATTTTAGGGGGCTCAAATATCAGATAAAGAAACAATAATCAATCATCACAAAATGTATGACTAAAAATATTAATTACTAATGAAACCAAGCGATAGGAAATTGCCCCTTAAAAGACCTCTATGCCAGTTGTTATTTACCTTAGCATTGATTCGTAGAATTAAAGGGTATCCTCTTACTGGATGACTTTCAATGGATTCTCTAATTTTTAAATTATATCAGTGAAGTCCTAGAAATATAGACACTAATCTAATTCAAAATGTGCTTTATTGCAAAAATATAATTCCGCGGGCTAGGAATCACAATTATGGCCTCGGAAGCCTAGTGGTTATGGCCGTGGACTCACTGCTGATGGTTTTCGTCAAGTCGTGGTTTCATGGCTTGATGCCATTAATAATCATCCCTGTAAGCAGGGTTTATGCACATTAAATCTGTCGGGGCTCAAAGTTCTCCCGTTGGAGGGGAGGTAGAAGTTAGGAAAGGGGGCTGCAAGCTCAGTTGTCATCCTCGTCACTTGATCTTGGTACACAATTACGAGGACCATCACCAATATCTCCTCGTGTTGCTTCTAGTGCAACATTAATAAAACCAAACCAAGGAATGGCAATTTGTGAAAGTTATCTTGATATGTACCAAGCAGCGTTTCATGTTGAAATGTAAACTCGAATATCTGCAAGAGGAAGAGAATACAAGAAGTCACCGAATGTTGGCGACTATACTGTTAAGTAATCACAGATGACAACTGAGAAAGGAAAGAGTAGAAAACTAAAGAGCACCCTATTCCATAACTTGAAATAGATTTCAAGCAATTGATTCAAAATTTCACTCAATTGAACTCAAGTAGTATTTGAATATCAAGCAATTTGATATTCAAATTATTGTCCGACTACGTCTTAAATAACTCCAGACATGTCTCTACTGATCATTGTCTTCAATACAAAGCATTATTTATTGCTTAAATATTTCCAATAAGTATCAATATTTCGGATAAAACTTTCTTTTTATCCTTCTTGTTCGGGAGCACATGTGAATATCATGCTGATTAATGGGCACCATGAGCTTAGCTCCCGAACGCTGAGTCATTAATAATCCTCGCGCTCACTAGTTTCCTGGTTACACTTCGAAGAGTTAATAACGTCTAACAAGTTGTAAATTTGGCAACTATAACCATTCTTAACTTCTACACTTCTTCTTCTTCTAACATTTTCAAAGCAAACTTGGTTTTTTTTACATGTATTTAGCTGTAGTTGAACACTTTCCCAATAATACCACAGGTATTACTATCTTTCAAATGATGAGCATGTAAATATAATCATTTATGTGATTAAATGCTTTAATGCAGCAAAAATAGCCAAATAATTTTCTTTAAACATATCATTTGTTAGAAAGTGATAATTGCCTGTATTGTTAAATACCTATAAGCGATTTATTAATATAGCCAAAGTAAAAGGTGAAGTCAAATTTGAATGGACATTATCTTGTTGAATTTCCTATTTACAATATATCCCTCTTCCCTTTTGCTTTAGAGAATAACTATTTAATCTACGCTTTCTTTTGGGAATTAAAGAGTAAATGTGTTACAAACTTATGTACCATTCATAGTAAAAATGTATCTGTATAAAACAATAATAATGTTAAGGAATATTAAAAAAAATATTCACCATTATCGCACCACAAGACTCTGAAGTATCTTGGGATACTAGAATGAAAGTACTCCAAACACTTTTACACGCCTTTTTTCCCATACGATTTTAAAATAATGCATAGAAAAAAATCCATTGTTTTTCTACTTGGCTTATTTGCTCTTTTTAAAAAACGATTTAAGATTGTTTAACATTTTCCTACAGTCGACTTTTTAAGGTAGTAAATATAGTTGAGGTATACATAACATCTCGGTTTAAAATGGCACATAAACAGAGATGATGAAGGCCGATTACTTTTAAAATGGTCTTACGTGCCTCTTAGAAAACTGCATTCTTTTCTTATTTTGCTCAAACTGTGCTCTGATTGGTTACTATGATAATAAAAATTTCTCAGCAACTGAACATAGAAAAAAATCCGTTTTCATAGAATCGGTTCATTTAGCATTGTAGCTTGCTTTGGAGCGGACGTAATGTGCTCTCGGAATGCTTTCAAATACTTCATCCTCCAATAAACTTGGCGAGTGTAGAAAATAATTTTTAAGCATTGATCCGTACGTAGAACTCGCCTTGAAATTCTAAACAGTTTTTAAAATTTATTCACCTGGGGGTACCATGCATTTTATACAAAAATCTACCAAAACCAGAAGAAAAAAAAATTATCAAATAAAAAATAGAAATTAATTCCTCTTCTGAAAACATCATTTTAGAATGAAATTCACCATTAATTTGATGATTATTTGATGAAATAACTATTTCTAATGAGAACAACGATTTTTTGTTACATCTCACCATAAAACACTTATTCAATGTCAAAAAGTTGACCGAATAATTATTTTTATAATATTAAAATTATTTACTGTTATACTCAGCAAAACAGAGAAAACCCGAAATATCAGGTGAAGGTGAAATTAATAGTCGCAATTATATATATATATATATATATATATAACAACTTTCTTTTAAATAAAACTATTGAATTAAAGTTTTAAGAATATCACAGTCGAGGCTCATTGCAGTTTCACAGAAATATTTTTTTAAATGGAGAGAGAGACCATTTCCACACGGCGGAATTATACCACTCCGTCGATGGATACAGAATATGACATCAAAAGTAAGTAAGAGAGGAGTAAGAAGAGCAGTCAGACGGGAGCGTTTTTCGCTGTGTTTTTCTTTTATATGTAGGAAAATTCACTTAAAACGTCGGAGACACGTGGTATGCATAGAGGGGCTTACATGGAATGTATGTGTAGACTTACTGTCTGGTAGGGATCATTCCTACAGGTCTGGACTGTGGGAACTGCATTGTCAGCGAATTTCTTAGAAAACATGATTGAATAAATTAAAAAGGAAAAAGGAATCGTATCAGGAAATAAGAATGGACATTATTTTTTAAAGCAGAGAATGGGCAAATTTAGTAAATTAAATTATTTAAGTGAAAAATTAATAGGAATTAAGTTAAAAAATTATATATATATATAGAAATGTATTATATACATCAGAAAGAGCGAATAAAATTCTACTTTTCAACATTGTCACCAAACAAATTGAGGCACTTATCATAGCGGTGGACAAGCTTTGAAATTCCTTCTTCATAGAATTCTGCCGCCTGCACCCATCTTGCACAAAATTTGCGGTAGTGACATTTTTTAACAACAAAGTCCGTGAAACTAGTGGAAAACTAAGCGAAAGCTCCGTTATTGTGAAACGGTGGTTTTTACGAATCTTTTCATCAACTTTAACGACCAGTTCGTTAGTCACAGTACTAGGGCGTCAACTCTTCTCTTCATCGTGAACTTTCGTTCGGCCATTTTTAAACTGAATGCACCATTTCCGGATTGAACTTTCATTTATTAAGTTGTTTCCGTACATTTCACACACTTGCCGATAAATTTCCATAGGTTTTAGGTTTTTTTGCCAACAAAAACTGTATCATAGACAACACCTCACATTTGGAGGGATTTTCAATTGAGGAGCACATTTTAAATCGGAATATTGAAAAAACGGGCAGCATGGAAATGTTCCCGTTGTGATGGCTGGACGCCGACTGAGATGCCGAGCACACAGTTACCAAAATACGTGATCGGCGCTCGCCTAGCGACGTCAGATGGAATGGTTCCTTACTTTCTGAATACCCTTCGTATATATATATATATAATTTTAAAATATTTACATCTCTATAAATATTTTCACATTTTTCTCTAATATATAATGTTATGAAACTAAATTATTACTGAATTGCAAATCCATTACATTTCTTATTTCAATTCAACAATGATACATACATTATTTTGTAATAAAAGAAGCTGTGAAAAACACTTATTCGTTTTTAAAATAATTAATGACCTTTTTGAAATCGGTAATTAGAGTTTATATGTGTTAAGGTAAAAGTTTTCTTAGAGACCCAATTTACGATTTGTCTCAAATGCATTCATCAAATATTCTTTCCATTTTAAGGCATCATTCAATTTCAGTGCAAAATAAAGTACAATAATCCTTAAGAGCAGACATCTTTGTTATAATTAGTCTCCATATTTATAGCTTAATTAGCTTTGCTCATATGAAATAAGTATTGTCTGTGATAACTTATATCTCCCCACACAATAAACAGATCACATAGGAATTAGAGGACTTCTTTGGGATATTCAATATTCTGAGGAAATATACAAGCTAATTTGTAGTCTGTTCTAAATATATTCTGACGTGATCTTATCTCTTTAAGAAAGTTCTAGTTGTTAATGTCAAGATTTCATTTCTACTTGATAGGAATCTAGCTAGAGTTTAACTTGTTTACTGAATTTCTGAAATCTCTGCTAATTCTTAGTATTTCAACAAACGTACAATTAACTAAAATTGGAATGTGCTTGAATAAATATAGATTTTTAACAAGGAGTTAAAGAGAATTACCTTAGTCAAGAATGTTTAATTGTGGTATAGATGCATATTTTATCATTCACTCTAATTCACGCGTTATTAATCTGATGCAATAAATATGTATTTCAATGCACATGTATAGTTACACATATTTATCATTTTTGTTCAAAACTGATTACATGAAGTATCAAATTTTTCTCATATATTTATTAATTTAAACTTTTTCAGTTCATAGATACATAAAAATAGAAATTACTTTTCAGTCTGAATAATTTACACATTTTCACAAGAAAAAAATTCGTTATAATAATATATTAACTGTTCTTGTGAATAGGAGTTATTATCTGTAAAATGAAAAAAATATCTCACTATTGCTAATCTATAATATAATAATATTCAATAGATTAACGAATAATAATACGATTCTTATTTGTTTATATAAATATCATATATAAATGTTTTAACTGAACCATTGGAATGTTTTATTAACATTTTCTTTTTCTTTTTTTTTTCCCAATTTTTCACCATTTGGATTTAAATTGCTGATTTGTTTAAAACAACTGTTTTTATTAATTTTCAACTTATATATAAATACATAATAATGAACACCACTGAAGAGTTTTAACTTTTACTTTGGGTATTCGCGAATTTCTCTTCTTAACCTCGGGGAAATTTCTTGATTTGAATTGGATACAATCACAACTAAATTGCCAATCAAATAAGTCATGATAAAGTAAATTAGATTAAGGTAAGAAGTGAAGTGAATTGAATTAGAGATAGTTATAGATAAGCGAATTAACATTGAAAGGAAAGAGAAGGGGAGATAGAGGATAACGACAAGCTGACAGATAATTATATTTCAGATTGAATTATCGTTATTAATCATTTGGATTAAAATGACTCAGAGTTAGAATAATACTAGTTCAATCTATGGTGAATAAGAAGTGCGTAAATTACAACAAGTGATTTGTTAAGCTAAGTCTTTTTTTATGTTAAGGGCTGATAAACTATGTTATTAAGTGTGTCTCTTACATTTCTCTAATTTAAGTCTTGAACTTTTTTTGACTCTTTAATTAGACTTTAAGATAGTTGTAGATTAAATTACGGAATGAAATATGTTAATGCTTTAATAAAATTTTAGATTCAAAGTGCAATTTTGTTTCTGCCGATATCTCAATTGCATATACAATTTGAAGCTGCAAATTTTATACATTAATTCTAAAAATTATCAAACCTATATGTATGGTTTTCCGTTATATAATGCTAACTGTTATCTTAAACTTTTGTGGGTTTCAAGCAATATTTCAAAAGCAAGAATATTCTCAAACATAATGAAATGAATAAAATGTATTTAAAAACATTAAGCATCCAAAATTACTAAGCCCAAAGCACACCAATATACACTAAATGACGATTAATGTATTTGATTTGATACATTTTTGCTATTAATGATATATAACACTTTGAATTTTTTTGTTTGATTTCAAAATTCACTTTTGTTAATTTGTTTATTTGCAAGTGTGTATTCCTTAAGATTATTAAGATATAATTAAATGATATATTTTGTTTTTATATGAAAATAAAGAATAAATAAATTTGTCTTATTATCAGAATAAATGAAATTTACGAAGTATTGAATAAGTGAAGATTGTTTACTATTTTTGCCGATTTCTAGTATTTCATCTCCATGTTCATATATTCCCTTCTCTGTTATTTTTCTTAATGGTTAGTTTACTAATGAATCTTATACAAAATTAAGTTATCCCTATCATTTAATTTATTGTACTATAAATATGTAGTACAATAGTTGAAGATAAACATAATAAATTACTCCCCATAAAGGATTATCCAATTGCGGGAAAATTGAGTGCAGGAATAAAGAAACATTTAAACCTGATGACTTATTCTAGATTTCAATCACTACAGTCAAGGGAACCAAATAAAGCATTTATTCACTCTCGAATGCAAGCTGTCATTTTACGAGTCTCAGACTGATATATTATGTATAGCATGATTTCTTGCCAATTTCTTATCCATTCTTGGACAAAACTAGCAATATTCTAGAATAATCTATGGATTTCTCTTCATAAGTACCTATTGTACAACATGGGGACGAAATTATTTGATCTTAATGGTCAAAACCCTGTTAAGCAAATGTCATAGAAATTTAAATAAGGACGTCTCATATGCTTTGAAGAATTAATTCTCATATGAAAAAATATTCCCAGAGAGGGGAGGTGCTAGAATAAAAAAATAACAGCTCATAACAGCTGATATAACATCGTCAATTCGTCTAGCGACCTTTGGGTTTCAAATGCTTGATCAGCATGCGGATCCGCTTATCAAGAGTCATCATAGAATATAACATTCAGTACTGTGCCTGTGTCCTGTGCAATATTAAAAACATGATCAATACATTTCTCTCTAACACTGCAAACCCTTATCACTACAGTCAGGGCACTAATGATAAAATAACATACCATGAATAACTAAATTTTCAAAAATATCATGTCATGTCTAAATTTTCAAAAGTGTCAGGACACACGAATCCGGACTGATAAAGAAAAGCGTGATTCTTATACACAAGCACGCACCCAACTTATATATATATATATATATGAGTGTGTGTGCGTGTTTGAGCGTATGTGTGTACGTAATATTGTAAAATTTTAATACTTTCAAAGAAATAACTAGGATATATGCATAACAGTTTTTCTTTTGCATATTAATTGAACTTCTTGTTTATAATGTTGCAATTTACAGCTGTAAAAGTAGATTTTTTTTTTTTTTTGGGTTTCAAGAAATCATAGATTAAAGTAATCAGGAGGATCGGAAAGTCTTAATTATTATAACGGGGTATCGTAAGGTCTTAATTATTATGAAAAATAATAAGGAAACGTATTTTTTTAATGAAAATTAATACATTTTTACATAGTCACCATCTAAAGATATGCATTTCTTTAAACGTTTCCTGACTGTTCGAACTCGGGAGATCTTGACAGCAGGAGCTCTGCTGCAATGTTCTTCCTGCTTCGGGTTAATTCAATTTATGGCTTCCTGCAATAAAAAAACTAATCAATATGAATAACAATGATATACATCATTATGTACAGCAACTGATAATCAGAATAAATTTAGTCTGGATATCTCAGTTCTTTCTCAGTAATAATAAGTCAATCACTGTACCTGGTATTCACAATGAGCACTGTTGCTCATGTTGCTCCAATGTATATTGCTCGGGAATACTCAAGTCTCGCATTCTTGCGTTTTGTTTCTAATATAGAGCAGTTTTTAATATTTATCTAAAATGGAAGTGATGGACTTTAAGAGACCTCCAACATTTTCTGGGTTCACTTTCAGATAATTCACTACCTCCTTATCTGGAAAGTTATAACACAGAAATTAATTCAACTGAAGCAATTCCTCCTTTATTTTTTGAAAAAATTGCAGATGGAAGTCCTAGATGTTTAACTGTTCCATAAGCTGTATTCTTGCAAAAAACAAATTCTAAGTGTATTATTAGATCACAGTATTTTTCACTTGATCACGATAACTCCATTTCCAATGTCATAACAAGATTGAAATAAATTTCTAAATTCTGGATAATCATGAGCATCGCGGCTTAGTAGTTAGATCTCCAGAAGTACACTACAATTATCTATTTTTTATTTTGAAGGGTGAAAAAAGATATGGTGTATCACACGTGTTCAGTTTTCAATTACCACAACAAGTGTGTACTACTGCTACTGCTCTTTCTGCAACCCAGTCCCCTCTGATTGAGCGCAAATTTTACACACACACACTCACGAATATATATATATATATATATATATATATGTATGTATGTATTCAAATCATTTTTATAAACTTTTATTTAATTAAGGAATTTTAGAGCATACATGGCGGAGCTATAAATATATATTGCAGTACATACCAGGTTAGCACAAATCGAATGTCCAGATTTCAAGCATTTAAATTTTCGAAACTATTGCACATACTACGGTTGTCATAACTGCTGAGATTGAATCTGGATTCGTTGCTAAAGACGACTTGATTCCATTCTGCTGCAGTCCAGTTTCCTCGTGGGCGGCACCTTTCCTAACGGAGGCGTCGATGGGTGGGCGTCAAGGGCAGCACACGTAATGGGTGTAGCTTTCACAAATGTCCTTCAGCCATGCGCCTTCGTATGGTTCGAGAAGACACAGGGGCCCCTAGTAAAGGTGCTACCTGTGCCTATATGGCGGCGGATGAAGCAGTTGGCTGTACGCTCGCATTTCTTACGATGTGGCGGTCTTCTCGACGACTGGTCTATCGTCCTGAGCATGGTCTTCGTGTAAATGACATCTCTCGGATCCACTCGTCCCAATACCTCCTCACAATACAATTAGAGCGGCCTATTTGACGAGCTACTCGCCTAGGTGACCACCCAGCTTCCATCATGTCGATGATCCTTCCCCTCTCAAACTGCAACAGCTGCTCATATTGCCTTCGAAAACGACTTAATTGCATGTTTACCTCAGCTTTTACTTTGTATGATTCAGCACACTCAAACAAGCTATGGTTACCTGTTTTATACTCCACGGAGAACGACGTTAAATGCCCTCAACCTGCTATACGTAATGTGCAATCACGCTGCATTTCTAATCATTTGCATACCTCCCCGACATGTACCATCATGCCAAGTTCGTTACGATCCCGCAATTATTTCTTGGTGCGCTAACTTTTTTGTCCTTGAATGTATATATATATATATACATATATATATTTCATTAATAAAAATAATTAATAATGAGGTATTGAATATTAAAATCAAAATTTATTATTTTCAATTTTATATTTGCTTAAATGTGGTACATGAGATTATATATATTTTTGTCAAACATGTATTAATATATATATATACGCATTAATCAACATTGTCTCGATATTAATAACTTTAATAAGACAAAATATTTCAGGAATATTAAATTTTGAAGCATTGAAAATATTTCATTTATATTGAAGAATTAGAAAATGCAGAACTATTGATAAGGTATTTCATTTATATTCATGAATTTGAAAATGCAGAACTAACTATTAATAAGATAGTCCTAATCTATAGAAGATGGTTATGGTATAAAAAATATTTTATTCAAGTTTTAATCATATATACTCATATGGTATTTATATGATTAGAGAAAGTAATAATGATGGTATTGGAAGCAAATAATTATTATTTATAATTTGAATACTGTAGCATTAGATTTATGAAGAAATCCTTTGATAAAATAAATTTTAACAGCGTTCTTAATTTACATAAAAATCTAATATTATAATTAATAATGTTAATTTTCAAAAAAAATTATTAAAAATCATGGGATTATATACTTATAGTAATTATTAATATTTGCTTACCAATAAAGAATGTAATTATAAATAATTACAGTTTGAATGCATAAACGAAGAATACCAAAATGTAATTGCAGGTATTTTAGATATAGTTAAGAATACATATTTTGGAGCTACTATTGATAAGAGATTTTGTTTATGATTTTTTTTTGTTATTATACTCCTTTTCTGGCAATGGCGCAACAGCAAGAATTGGCTCTTTCACCATAATTCTGTATTCATTCATTCTATGCATCCTATCAAAAGTATGCATGAACTGAAGCGAAATACAGTTCAAGTGAAGTATGTGTGACCTGAAGCGAATTGCATCTTTTTCTTTGTGTATGTATACTTCTCACAAAACTACTAAATCGAGACAATTTTTCATCTCCCTGTTGCTGAAATTTATAATAATTTATGTTGAATCCATTTATGCTAAATTTATAATTAATTAATACTTAATTGTTTTGGTTAATAAAATCACCGGTTGAGATTTAGTCGCGTACTCTTTATTCAATCTACATGCCGGAACGAAAGTTAATGAGCCGCCCGATCATAAGGATGAACTCCTTTCTCCCCTCCAGGATCTCTTTATACGATGCTGATACAACCTCAATGGAAGAGGTGAAATGGTTTTCATTCCCAGCAATGCTTGTTTCTTTTCTTCCAGCAGTGCAAAGAAGGAAGGAAACAAGTCATAAGGATGGTAAGAAAGAGCAGATGATAGCCACTTTTGATGGCCAGAAAAATTAAAACACGTTATGTCTGACTTTTTTGCGTAATTTGTGATCTAATGGTGATTATCTCCTTCTTTCCATTGTAAATGAAAATAGTTTTATAAATTTGAATAATCCTATGAGTTAAACTTAATTATTTTGAAATATGTGTTTTTAAATCTGAGTGATAGGCGGACATGTAATACGTTACCCAAATTTTAATATTACGCTCTATTATTGAAATGTATTTAACAAAAATCATTGAATACACTAGGAAAGTTTTTATATTCTGTATTGTTCATAACTTAGTACACATTTAAATACATATAGACTTAATAAAGGAAACCAATTCATCTCAAAGCAGTTTAAACCATCTCGGTGATTCACGTGAGCTTCAGGAAAATCAACAGTCGACCAAAGATGCTCAAGCAGTATTGATGTGTTTAACGTGTAGCATGATATGAAGTAATCTGATGCGGAAATATATTGATCTGCTAGCATCCCTGAATATAATTTCAGATATTCAATTTAATATATTATCTTAACATACTTTTGGACTAGATTAGTACTGCTTCAAAAGATTTTATATTCCATTAATAAAAAAACGGAACATAATACAACTGTTGATCAAAATGCGGAGTATTTAAATGAATTCTAAGTCCAGTAATTATAGGATAATTCCCATAAATTATTTTCTTTATTTCGCCTTTTATAAAGTATACATCCGGTTTTAGGATTTGTTGTATTCCATTTTCTTTTTAATGTATACTTCTTTCGTAATAAAATATTTTCGAAATAATTAGAATAATTATCTCACCATAAAGTTAAAATAGTTCTTCCAAAAGCAATTGTTAAATAATATAAAATTTGTTCAAATAATACATAAATTCAACTCAACCACAAGTACAATGCGAATCTCTACTGAAAGTTCAAATTTGAAGTGTCCGTTAAATATTCAATCAAGGGGAGTAATATATAAGTTTTGGAATTTATACGAGAAAATAATTTTTCAGAAATAATTTCTCAGTTATAAAAATAAAATCTTTAACAAGAAGGTAAAAACGCCTTACGAATAGTTAAGAAATATGTAAAACTCTCTTGTAATATTCATAACATTTTGACCAATTAAAAATATTTTTCATACCATTCATCTTCATAATGAAAAAAAATTATTTCTATCCATTTATATCCCTTACTAAACTTTACATCCATTGATTGGTTTTATTCATGTCGGACTAGAAGCAATACGAGGACCTTGTAATTTTCTCAAGTAATTTTGTCAAGTGGACCTTATAATTTGAACTTCTGTCAAGTGACGAAGATGATGCCTGAGTTGTCACCTCCCCCACTTACTTTATACACCACGCCAACGGGATGACTTTGACCCTCGTCAATTTTAAAGAGCATCAGCCTCTGTTACATGGGGTCTTAAGTGGCATAAAGCCTCGAACCCACGAAACCCACAAGCCAAGAGTTCACGCCTATGCCCACTAGATTACCGTGGACACTTCTTAACATTACATTTCAACTAACAGCTGAGTCCTTAATCAGAAATATTTTTTGCCAATGTTTTCTTAGGATTTTACGATACAAAAAATATACCATCTAGTATCCATAGTATAAAATGTGCCTTCATATTTCAATGTTTTATAGGACTTAATTTCATTAATTATAAAGAAAAATCGCCTAACTCAAGACCCCATAGTTTGGAACTGCGTTACTTTACCTATGAAACTTTAGGAACTGCTGATGTGTTTCAATGATGGAAAAACATTATTTACTCTATAATTTGCTTAATCTATTGATTTTGTTAATATACAATAAACTTTTTAATTGTCAAAAATTATTTTATATTTATACGTGTTATATCTTAATTTAATTTTGCTATATACACCATAAGAATATATATATATATATATATATATATATATATATATATATATTATTGGTTTATTTAAATTTCTGATATTTCCGATAAACATTTCATATTAAATAACTTATTGATTAACCTTATATTAATTATTATTGATTAACCTTTTATGAAATGTAATTTGAAATAACGTTCTCAAATCTCGCAAATGTAAATTGTCAAATATTATGGAATGAAAGACAATTGATTATAGATTTTAAACATTAAAATAATAAAATTATGATTTTCAAACAAATCCAACATTTTTAATTATTATGATACCAATAAACATTCAATTAAGTGCTTTTAATTTGAAATAATTTAACTTAAATTTCAAAACCCATGAACTAAGAGACTAAGAAATAAACACACAATATGTCATTAAAATAATCCATTTTTTGAGTTATTGTTTTGCTGTTCTATTTTGTCGGTGAACTGAAAACAAGTGATTCATGTCTTGTTTGTGTGGCAAGAAAAAAAGTAAAATTTTACGAAATTAAAATTCATATTGTAGCAACTTGCGATTATTTCATTACGGTCACAGTGAAATGAAGTCAGCAGTCATGATAAAGCGAACGAGTTAAGTGTGAACAAATAGTTCAAAAAAGGGAATTGAAGTCGTTCTGCGACTTATACAAAAATAATAGCTTCAGCTTTAACCTTAGCTTCTGACGTAGGTTCATATTTTCTTCATTTGGCTTCTATCCTTCTTTGGCATTGTAACCTTTGATTTAAGAATTAATTGTTAATTAGTGTGTTGAGTTACCCGCCTTATATAATTTAAATATTTACAGATAATTACCTAGGAATTATAAGATATTTTCTTAAGTCATAAATTAATTTGTTATCTGAACTGATGTATTTGTTCATGGGAATTCTAAAAAAATGGAAGGAATAAATTAAAATATGAAAATATTTTAGACCATTTAGAGGTCCTCGTGTGATTTGAGTATCAAACCCTCAATCTACACCTCTCTTTATCCTGCATTAGTAAGGGGGAAATACTTTAAAAAGTTTTGAGGGTTACTGTAATAATTCATAAATTTTGTATTAATTAACATTTCTACAATTACTATTTTAGTGCAATTTTGATATCGATGCCTAACAACAAACATGTTCAAGCTATTGAGTGAATGTTTGAAACATAATTATTCAGCCAAAGATATTTTATGCTAAATAATTTTCCAATTGTATATATATATATATATATATATATAATATTATAGGCCATAATAAATGCACAGAATTAAATTTTATAATTTGCCATTTTCTTGATTGTGTGTGCGTGTGTGTGATAGTTACAAATCACATTCTAGAACCTAATAATTTCATCCATGATATTTTCTAAGACAGGAAAATTAATTTTTGGGATTGATGCCCCTCCTTCCATCTGGAGCGAAATGCAGCAACATAGAATATTATTTTCCCTCATCCAGTGGACGTTAACTAGGGAATGCAGATAATACAGAAGAAACCCATCAAAAGATACGGGAACAGTTCCCCAAGACGTTCGTGGACAGGAAGAGAGAAAACAATATATCTAAACGGGTCAGTCGTATACGAGGTGACCGCCGAAGAAAAAAACCGACTGGATTATTTCGAGACTGCGCAGAATGCGACGTTATGCTAGATAAGAAATTTTCAATATTCTCTTTATAAATAACGATCTGTTAATTTGATGTTCTGTGTATAAATCACTATTAATTTAATTAATTATTCAAACATTGTGTAACAAATTTAAGACAGTAAATATTCCCTGAATAAAAATGAATACTGTAACACAACTTCGATATAATTTTACGGAAATACAATAAGTTATAATTCATAAAATCATCATAATACTCATAACATGATTAAATCTTAACGGAACGCGTCTTATCTTATTAAAAGTAATCTCTTACTGTGAATATGACTTTTACAAAGATTTTTAAATAACGTCTCACAATATGTATTCTATTTGTAAAATATTTTGTATTCCATTTTGCTATTGAAATAAAAAAAGTGAGTTCAGATTCGAAAGTCAAGTCTCATATATCAAATTTATACTGTCAAAACATCTGTTATAGTCATCAATTATTTCTTAAATGACACTATCTTGTTGATAAAGTTATTTCTTTTAAATTATAAATATTTTATTTGTAATAAGTGCTAACATGATGTTGTTTTCATAAAATGGCGTCAACAGAAATGCGTGGAGATAAAATAACGGGTACATAGTGGTAGGTTCATATGATTGAAAGACGTTAGTATTGTAATATTTATATATAGTTTGGTAAATGTATACTTACATTGTTAAGATATATTGAATTTATTATATAATCGCCTGCATTTATTTTAATAGCGGAACAGAATATTAAGATACTTTAATAATTTATAGTTTATTCTTATTTTGAAATTTAATCTATTAAAACCGATTTTCATGTCCGATTTGAATTTTTCTTGTTGTTAACATTGGCAACGTTCTTATATTTCAGAACGTTTTGCTTCTGAAAATATAAATGCATAAAATATTGGAAGAAGTTATTTTCTTTTCTTGGTAGTAATTGTTTCTGTTGAACCAGGGGCTTGGATAAATATTTACTTTATGCTAATTAATATTCATTTTGAAAAACTACGTTCTCGATAACTTAAGAAAAGAAAATATTTGTATGCTTTAAAACTATATTAAATAAGCCAATTTCAATTTTTTAAGATGTACTAATATATTATGTTACATCATTGTTTTTGATCTTATATCTGCTAATTTAAAAGAAAAAAAATTCTACATTATTATTTAAGTAGTAGAAAAGAGCAGGAAATATTCAATAGATTTCAAAGCACATTAATATTTCTATAATGTAATAAATCTTGTTAAAACACCTTCTCCGAAGTTTTTCAATTACACAAAGAAGATTAATTTAAAGAATTTATAGAAATTTTATTCTCAAAAATTCTCTTATTAAAAATGATAAATCGATAACATTTTTTTTTATTTCTAAGAAATTATACATATTCTAAAAGTAATGTAATATCTGTGTTTCCCTGATCAACATATATTTCCTAAAAAATTAAACTATGTGGTAAAAAAGATATTGAGCTAAGCTGCGAGTCCTAAGTCTCATATGTTCAATTTTTATTCTGTCAAAACATCTCTTATAGTTATTATCTCTCATTTTCAACAAAACATCTCTTATATCTTTTATCTTCCACAAAGTATTATGTGGCTTCTTAACGGGCGATAAGGGAGAACTTTATGACAGTCAAGTAGCCGTTCAGGTGAAAGGCCGCAGAGACCACCTGCCGCGGTTCGCTTTGTCCTGTCTCTAATCCTACATATGATGACATTTATACAGTCTTAGCTGGTGACCTGGATAAAATTATTTTTTCTTAGGGTCAAGCTCCTGTACTTTTTATTGATTTTTTGTGGCTTATGGGTAGGTGCATTAAGACGCATTAACAGGATACTTTGTAGTTGTATATAAACAAAACAACTGTTTAATTTTTGTATCGCCCATATTGTGATATTTTTTTGCACAATTAGTATAATGAAAACCTTTATCTGCAAATTATCACTTTTCACATAAGGTTTGCATAAATCTATATGTTTTCGTGAAATTTATTCAGAAGATTTCAAAAATATAACTAAATTTGCTCTAAATTATGAATATAATTACAATTATGAATATAATTATTAAATTAATAATGAATATCTGCTTTAGGATACTTCTGAAAAATGAACGTGATTTCTATTTGTGATAATTCCCTCAAATTTATAATTTCAGTATAGAATTTTGTCTGATTTGTCTGCATTTTAAGATTGGTGTTCAAAGTGAAAACACCTGTGACACTTGTTTTGATTTGACTGAAACATTTCAGAAATATCAAAACAATTCTTAGGAAAAATTTTTAAACAAATGGTTTCCTCCCAGTATAAAACACGATGAGAATGCTATCGAGCCAATGTTTAAATCTTTATTTTGTATCATATCTGTTTATTTTGATCACATGCCCAATGAGGAGCGTAATATTCATATTTATTACTTTTCTATAAATGTCAAAAAATGGTAATTAACATTTTTAAAACAACAAATAAAGAAATATTGTGTATTCCCTAGAAATAGGTAGCATCATGCTCAGAATATTTTTCAGCACTGAAAATAAGTTTAGCGGAGAGAAAAAATATTTTGAAGGAAAAGGCTGTTGTTCCTTAAGCCTTCATTCCAAATACTTAGGCCTATTTTATCGCGCACTTTTGAAGTGCGTGATTTGTGGGAAAAATCAAGTGTCTTTAATGTGCGAAACGCTTGACTCCAAAAGTAAAGAAACGCTGAAAAAAGACTGAGGTAAAAGTGTCAGAAAATGAAGTTACTTTAGCTAAAATCAATAGAAACCCTAAAGTGTTTTCACAAACTTAGAAAGTAAAATTAATTTCTGATAGTAAAATGGTTGAAGCACGAGCAATTCTAGATTTTGGATCAAAATTATCTTATATTTTAAAATATCTTGCAATAAAAATGGACTACATATCAATATGAGAAGAGACTGTGGACCATTCGTTATTTGGTGGTGTAATATCTGAAAAGCACTAGAATCAGTGTTAGAGGATAAGATTGGATCATCTCAATGAATGTTAGAAGTGCAATTTTGAAGCCTTGAATCATACAGTGATCTGCTAAAATATAATTTTAATTAGCACAAGATCATGATTAGAAGAGCTTCATAAAATGAAAATCAATTTGACTGAATTGGGAGAGAAAAATGATCCAATTCATATACTCATAGGAGCTAATATCTTGTGACATCTAATGATTGGACAGCGGAAAGTCTTATTATCAGGGCTAGTAGCTGTAGAGACGAATTTAGGATGGAGTTTATTTTGTAGAGTACCACAAAATGAAGACAACTTTAGCTCAGACATGCTTTTAACTCACTTTTTGTGAAAGAAGGATAGATATCTTTGGGAATTAAACCTAATACGGATCAATGATCCAATTGAAAAATTATCCAAGGAAGAGCAGGAGCACTCTATCAAAGAAAGCTTTTTTGAAACCCGTAAGTACGCAAATAAAGCGTTACGAATTTCATCTTCCTTGGAGAGACGATTGCATTCCTTTGCCAAATAACTTTGACTTGGCTAAGAGAAGACTGCACTCCGCTACTGCAAAGTTACTTTCTGAAATTCTGTATGAGGACTATGAGAAGATGATGCAATGGCTCGGTGAAAGGATTATTGAAGTGAATCCAACAAATGAAATAAAGGCTTATGGAAATTACTTACCTAATAGACCTGTTATGAAGGAAATCAGTAGCACAAAAACTATTTACCCTGTTTCTTATGCATCAGCTAGAATGAAAAGATATCCGTCATTGAATGAATTCTTACATAGTGGTCCTAATTAGATTAAGCTTATCTCATATATTTTACTACGACTTAGAGGGAAAGGAATTCAAGTCATTGTCGATATAAAATGGCATTTCTACACGTAAGTATTTGTAAGAAAGGCAAGAATTTTACGTTTCCTTCGATGGGAAACAAAATATTGTAAATACGTAAAATAGTTCCATCATACCAGGCTTGTTTTTGGCGTAACAAATAGTCATTTTTCGTCGGAAGCTGTTCTTCACTATATATTGACTATATACTGCTGTTTGTAGAAAATGCAACACCATGAAAGAATCATCA